>JANRMR010199590.1:0-10014 GCA_025434825.1 Bergia sp. 'catenularis'
TTAAGTATGAATGTAGTATGTGTGTATGTATGTATGTTTGTATGTATGTATGTATGCATGTATGTATGTATGTAGGTATGTTTGTATGTATGTGTATATGTATGTATGCATGTATGTATGTATGTATATATGTGTGAAGAAAGCAACAGATGCATTTGCTGCTTTGAAGGACCGAGTGTGGTCCCAACGTGGGTTAAGGAGGAGCACAAAGATCTCTGTTTATCTAACTTGTCTGCTCTATTCTTGTGAAACGTGGGTGACATACCGAAGATATCCAGATGTTTTTTAAAGATTCCATCAACGTTGCTTAAGGTCGATTCTCGGAATTCACCGGACATCATACACGCCTGACACAGTTGTGCTTGAAAAGGCAGTTAGCATAGAAGCATATATTCATCGTCACAGGCTTCGCTGGAAGGACCATGTTATACGCATGGAAGAAAACACAATTCTGAAGCAGACGCTCTATGACGAGTTGCTGCAAGGCACTCGGCCACGACACAAGCCTAAAAAGCGCTACAAAGATTGCATCAAAGAATCCCCAGTAGCATGCAAAATTGATGAAAATGACTGAGGAACGACCACTTGTGACCGTGGAAATTGGAGACAAACAATCAGCGATGGTTGCAAGTTTTTCTATGAGAATGCAGTGAGGTGGGCACAAGTCAAACGAGCCGAAAGAAAAGGAGAATTCGTTGATCTGTCAGTCAACCAATTCATACGTGACCAGTGTGGCAGAATCTGTCTCTCTACAGCTGGCGTCCTTAGCCAACAGAGAAGCCACATCGGTAGAGCAGTACCAAATTACGATCAATATATGCTACAGGTTGATCTGATTTGTTGCGTTTGCCAGAAGGTCTGCAAAAACCGCTCTGGACTAAAACGCCATATGAATACGCATGTGCAGCCGCAACATCAGGCTCCTGCTAATTCGGGACCTGTCCACACCGATTACGTTTGCCGGCTTTGCAACAAGCATTGTAAATCTCTGGCTGGTTTCAAAAGCCAATGTCGTTCCCACAACGACTAACTTTAGAATGATTCTGTCAGCGATGGTCATACTCGTCTAATGAGTCGACAGCCATCATGTATATATGGGTGCATGTGCGTATGTGTGTGTGTGTATGTGTGTACGTTTGTATGTATGCATATATGTATGTATGTACGTGTGTATGTGTTTACGCACATATGTATGTATGTATGTATATATGATGTATATGTATAAATCTATCTCAGTTTTACAGAAAACCTTACGCCTCGCAAAACCGTTCCCACGTTAAGTTGTCCAGTGAGTTCATATTGATCAAAGCACTGATTATTTCCAGGTGCTTTTTATCTTTGGCTTTCCCACCCAGAGTATTTCTCTGATAACTTTTGGCGATCAGCCTAATTCGTTCCATCTTTCTCCGTCTATTCCTCTGTTGAACATCTAACCCAACGCAGAACTATCTCTTCATAGTTTGTCCGTTACAAATGGTTGCATATGTGTGCTCGTTTGTACGCGGACCTACATTCACTTTGGAATACTCTTGTAAATCTTCAGGGCTGGTCCCAGCTTGATTTTCAGAATATTTACGATATCATTCTGCGTCAGCAGTAAAAAGGCCTCACCATCAATTTGCTGCAACAAAAAAATACAACAACTCGTTATCATCAGTCTTCAGCTAGTTATTGATCGTTACCTCTGAGGAGGGTGTACTTCTTCACACAGACGCTAAAGGGTGAGGTTTGGGGGACGTTTTGGTCTGAAATTGGCTATCGTTTATGGGAAATACAAAAACGTAACATGTAAACACATTTTCCGTCCTTGAAAACAGGTATCAATTTTATCCTCAGGTCTGAAATTGGTTTGAGGAGTTCGCACAATTTGGTTTGAAAACGGGTCAGGATCTTACAAAGCGCACTGCACACCCCCACCAAAATGAATTGGGGAGTATCCCCCCCCCGATCACCACCTCCGGGGTTTTTACCTATCTATTATTTTACACCCTCACTGTATGAGTCCGCCGCACATAAATTTGAAAATCAAGGCAACTTGCCAAAAACATGTTTACCTGATCGCCAAAAATCTTGGCCTGTTCTGGACATCCTAGTGTTTTTAAGTGGCTGACGACGTCGTCCACCGACCATTTCATGATCTTCTCCCGCTCTCGTTGGCTGGCTCCACAGTCCAAAATGGCCGCCTCATTCAGCTGGAAGTCGCTGGCCAGAAAGCTGCTGGCTGACTGCCATGGAAACGGGTATGGCGACAGGTGTTGGATGGCCTTGTCAACGTCTGGTGAGAGTAATGTCGATTAAAATCTAAAACATCTAGTCTTTTAGTTTATTTTAAGGTCCAGAAATTTGGTGGCCAAACTCGAAACAGAGACAGCCATTTTGAAAGACTGAAACGTCACAGGAGATCAGCATGCTACAGCAATATCAAAATGGAAAAATTAATTGAGGTTTCAGAATTTCGTAATTTCCTAATTTCCTAATTCAATTTTTAAATTTGTTAAAGATTTTTTAAGATAGCCAAAAACTTGTTTTGAAGTTATTGTTTATTTTAGTCATTAATCAAAAAATGCAAAACACAACATACAATTTGGTCTTGTTTGAGGCTGAATGCTTCTCTCTTCTCTCGATGTTTGACGCCTAAAACAAAAAAATATTTTTAGAATTATATCTAATTGCCTTTAGTAAGTATGCGATGGTAACATATTGCTAAATTCAAAACACCAAGATATTAAAGTGTCCATCAAATTTGTCTCGTTGTGATTGGTTTTTTCCGATCACGGCTGAATAACGTTCCTCTTTTACAAAGGGTGTTGAGCGCTGTTTATCTGAAAGCCGATCGACTAACGACGAATAATTGCAGTTCAAATCACAAGAACCAAGTTTCAGTCTTGGGGGCTGAAGTTTAAACCTGTATAGATAAACTTGCTAAATCGACATTTTTGATTTGTTCCCTTTATCCTCTGCTTTCCTTATTTGGAGTGAGCTCTGTCAAGATAAATGATCGAGCACCCGTGTAAGATAATGGTTTCGGTTGAGCCTTAAATAATGCTAGATAGAAGAAATTTTCTCATCAACGATACTATTCAATTTAGGGTAATTCAATGAGCAACAAACTCTATTCCCATAATCATAGTGCTGTCGTATGACTTACTTAGCTGAGCTACGAGTTGTGATGATACTGGAGCTGCTGTTGTTGACTCCCTTGGGAGAGGGAGAAGAGACTGGGAACGCTTTGGCCGTGGGGGACTGATGAGGAGATCTTCTGAATGACATCGAGGGTTTTGAACTTTTGGGACTCTTGACAGACAAACTGCCGGTGGAACTAATTAAGAGAAAACGCTTTATTCAGTTTGAATATAGACCAATGGCAATAAAACTGTATTACCTTAACTTTTTGATACTTCTAATAGTCAAACTGGGTTTTAAACACCCAGATCGGGGATCCGGCATCCTTTGCGAGCGTCTATAGTTTCACGTCATCATAAACCCGGTTCCATAGGAGGGGTAAGCGACTTTTGTTCCTCCGAAATTCGCATATCTTGCCTCGTCTTGTTTTTTGGTCTGGCTACGGCACTGTTATCAAGCCGACAAGGAAAAGAACAAGCATAGGCGACCCACAGACACAAGCCCACACTCAGCTAATTTAAAAAAGAAAAGTATGGCTTAGTTTGGGCTATGGAAAGACAGTACCTGTGTCTTGAGCCAAGGCGAGATGCCATGTCTCCCTTGGTTGAGGTAGGCGAAAATGTTGGGCTGGTTGGAGAGCTATCTGTAGAGATTGACACAAGGAAACGGAGTCACGTCTTCATATCAATCAATCAATAAAAAAATAGAAAATATTTTGCATCACGCGGGGAGGGATATTTGCAACGTATTAGTTGTGCATTTCGGGAGTAAAGACAGAAATCAAATGGTTAATTATAATTTCAAACTGTACGTTTGGATCAAGGGTAAAGTGGTTAAGAAAACTTAAACAACAGTGAAGCTGAGCAGAAATTTAATTGGTTATGACAACGAGGTATCGCTTAGTAGATATGTCGCTTAAACTCTTTCATTTTCATGTAATGCAGTGTGTTTGTGTGAGTGTAAGTCGGTACTAGTGTGACCACGATTTTTCGTGTGTATGAAGGGACGCACGTGTGTGTGTGTGTGTGGGTGAGAATGAATGTGTGCATGGGGCTACTGGTAATTATGTGTTGGGAGAGGGGGGAGAGGAGAGGGAGGGGGAGGGGGTATATATAGGGGGTGGCTTACCTCTGCCTTTGGACGAAGAGTTTGACTTAAGCTTGCTGGCATAGGACCAGTCAGATTCCTCGGTCATCGAGTTGGCTGACAGCCTGTCCACCAGGCACGAATCCTTGTTGAGGTTCTGAAGCGAATACGGACAGCCGAACGTGCTGTGATGGGTTGTGTACTTGGCCCCTTTCACGTGACCTATTCCCTTACATCCGGGAGTGGGGCAGGCTGCAGACGAAATCTTGTCTCTCATTGCTGGTAAGCGAGTAATTAGAGAACGTAAATATTGACATAAATTCTTGGAATTATACTTGCTTTAATAAAATGGCGTTCGTTTCGGATTATTCTGGAATAATATTGCTGTCCGCCTTCTTGGAATCATAGTAAGAAATTAGGGAGTTAAAGCAACGAGAATAGAACAGAACAGAACCGAATAGGTTAATGAATACAAATTTATCGTTTTCTATTGCAAATTTCAAAATCGGATTGGTTTTCTTGCCGTTTTATATTGTCTGATATATACAACGATGCGCATCGATGCGGCATTTTCTAATTTTGTCGCACGTTTAGAATTTGACGTAAATTGATTTAAAAGGACTCTTTCACTGCTTTGCGCATGCTCAGAAATTTATTGACAAAAAACCTGTTTCAAGTTAAAATATCTATCAACAGACACTGTTCAGCATACTAATCTAAGATTTTCAAGAAATAAATGCTATGGATGGGCTGTTTTAGGAGGCGATTAAGTTCGATTGTAGTTGTCAATTCTTGTGTTCCAGGTCGGAACACAATGTAATAAATTGTTTTCAAATGCACAAAGCCTTAGCAGAAGCGATCGATTACTGTCTTTTAGTGGATGTAGATGTTTTCTTTGAAATTATTTGGATAAGTAACGCGAAAATTTAACTTTTGGAAAAAGAGAAAATCGATTGATTTAGCCATGGAAGAACCACTTTAAATAAAATACATATTGATATTTTTTTATCAATAAACCACAGTAAACTTCTTAGATGACTCGGATTTGTTCTCTGTGAGTGATAGTCAACGAGGCTTCCCTTCACTGAGTATGTACTGATAGAGAATGCTAACTCATGTTCTGGGCCCAGTTGTTCGAAAGCCGATTAGCGCTAACCCAGGGTTAAATATTTAATCCATGTTTGTGTTTACTACCTTACAGACTGATTTGAGCTACCATTTTGGGTTTAGTAATTAGGTTTCTAAGGAAAGTCTGAACAGTGTTTTATAAGAACTGGAAACATATTCCTTGGTGAAGAAATTGCTCGTTGAAATTTTGCCCAACATTGTTAATTATAGAATACAATATAAGCACACAAGAATGAACCATACTGGGAACTTTTTCGCAATCCTCTCATAAATAGAAAACGAAAAGTTCAGTTTAGGTTGGGTCTTCAAAATGAACAGCCCTTCCCCTAAACCCGATCCTGTGAACGTCTGAATAAAACTTTCTGCGCTATCCGCCCGGCCCCAAAACTGAGGAAAATTACTTCTTCCTTTTACACACCAAACACAAAACACTAACAAACCTAATGATCGAAGGAAAGGAAAAGGAGAGATAAGAAATAAACTTTTTCAGCAATGTTTTCCCCTCACATTGTCTTCCTCGTTGCCTCACAACCCCCCCCCCCCTCCTACTGAGTTTGAAAGAGAGCACTCAACTGAGCCTTTCCAACGTGGAACACACATACAGAGCACGTTACTTACTAAGTGGGGGTTCCAGGGGATGCCTTGTCTTCTCTGCCCACCCTACAGGGTGGATATCGGTGGAATCTGCTTCAAACCAGTCATCATAGATCTCATCCCAGCCGTCAAAGTGAATCTTCAGTCGGTAATCCTCAACGTCAGTCACAGTGGCAGCACGCACAAGGGTTGGGTTACGTCTATCAACCGCTTCCAGTTTCATTCCTCGTTTAAACCCCGGCAAAGGACGCTGGGAAGAAACAATAGAACAAAGCATTAAATGACCGGGTCAAAAAGTATCCTCAGTTGCCAGAGAGCGTGGAAGGAAGAACTTCTCTCTCTCTCCTCATCCTCATTTTCGACAGCCCATTTTCGTTCTTGGTTGTTGAATAACAATTTTAATACAATAAATGAAATGAAAACTACTGCTGCAAATAAACAATTTACCTTTTTGAATAACTCGGTAGGAGCAGCAACCGTTCCTGTTGTCGCGAGGTATTCATTCCAAGAGAACACGCCGATATCTTCATCTGCATTGAAACGGTAATCAGAAATATTCAGACTGAGAGTAAAATGAACACGTCATAAACACATACAAACACACATTTGTTATTTGTTTGCTCGTTTGTAAGGAGAAATTTGGCAATTTTTTCCTTGACAAGTGGCCTGGGGGAAAATTTGCCATGTTACGAAACTTGTTCGTGTGGGCTATGAAACAAGGAAAACTGACAAGGAAAATTTTTCAACGTAAATCGATGTTCCTCTAGCAAATAAAACTTTTCAATGTCCCTTGTCAAGGAAAACTTGCTCGTGTGAACCGGCTTAAATCTATAATTAAATTGCGTGACCAACAAACAATAAACGCGTTTGAGCATCTCCTATGGAAAATGCGCAATATAAATATTATTATTATTATTATTATTATTATTATAAGTCATGCCTGTACAACTCACCATTGGGCGGGGTCAGCCGTCTGTCGTTCTTGTCACACCAGCCCACCTCGTGTGTATATGGACAGTCATCCGTACACCAGTAGTCATATGTGTCGTCCCACTCATCGAAGTGCACCAGGAATCGGTTCCCAATCACGTTCGTCACTGTGCTAACACAAATCAAATCCGGGTTCTTGATGTCTATAGCCTCTAACTTCATGCCAACCTTGAAACCGTGAGTTGTATTCCCGACCTGGAACCATAAGTAAAAATTTCTAGTAAGCGGTAAGTCATGTAAAATACCACTGAATTGTCTTTATGACAGTCACTGTCTCCGAACATATTTATAATCTCCATAAGTCCCTCAAAATTACGTCTTTACTTAACTGACTACACGTTACATGTATTGGGAGAAGTCGTCAACTGAAAGCTTTTCCTGCATTTTCATTATCAAGTATTCGATGAATGAAGCTCGTAATTTTCTGCTCAACACGACATGAAAAAGTAAATGCTGCTTTTTACTTAGTCATTTTTATTCGTCAGACAGCGAGATGTTCGAAATAACCAATACGCAACACTACTTTTTAAGTTCGGGACAGACGGTGTAACAATGGATGCAATATTGTGCAATATAGTGACGTACTCACCGGTTTAAAGAGGTGTTCAGGAACTGCCTTGGCACCAGTCTTCTTGAGATATTTCTCCCAGCTGAATTCCTTCTGCGCAAAGCTCCGGGGAGGGTTGAGAATCTGTCCGTTCTTCTCACACCACCCCACAGGGTAGATGAAGGGCGAGTCACAGTTGGTCCAGAAGTCATAGCTCTCAGACCAGCCATCAAAATGTAACCTCATTCGGCTTCCCTTCACCTTCACCACGGTGCACACACAGATGTATGACGGGTGTTTAGGGTCCATGGCTTCCAACTTCATATCTTTTTTGAACTCCACGCACGGCCGTGGAATCACTTCCAGGTGTGGGTTTTGCTGTAGTGAAACAAATGTGTTTAAACGTCTTGAAAGGGCACTTTCGCGGCTTTGCGCATGCTCAAGATTTTATTGACAAGAAAACCATTACAGGCTAAAATATCTATAAACAGACGCTGTTCAGATACCAATCTGAGTTTTTCAAGAGGTTAATGGAACGGATGGTCTGTTTTAGGCAGCGATTAAACTGGATTATAGTTCCGGGCCGGAACACAAACGGATAAGTTGCTTTAAAATGCAGAAAACCTTAACAGAAGTGATTGATCACTGTCTTTTTAGTGGATTAAAATGCTTTCTTTAAAATTCTTTGGATTCTCACTTAAAGCACGAGAAAAAATGATTAAAGTTCTAGTGTTAAAATTGCTCCAACAAGACGGATACAATGTCGGGAGAAAACGATCTATTCAAAACAAATCGTCGCTGGAGCCTATGCAAATGTCTTGAATCATGTGCTCAGTTACCTTACAAAAAGCTAACTTTTGAGGGAGGGGGGGGGGGGGGGTGTTGAGATTATACTTATCAGCTCCTTGAATTTTAAAACCTACGATTAAGAACCACAAAATAGGGTTAACCACCAACCCAAGGGACCACCTAAATAGGGGTACATATCAGCCCTTCGGATTTTAGGTCACGCAAAGGACCACAAAATATGAGTAACGTACACCAAGTGCCTATTTAAATGGAGAAATCCGACCCTCTCACTTTCTAAGGAATCGGACCCTCCCACTTTCTAAGGAATCTGACCCTCTCACTTTCTAAGGAATCCGACCCTGCCACTTTCTAAGGAAAAGCCATAGGATCGAAGGTGGGGCATATTCTGCACCAAATGTCATTACTGACCTGTTTAAAGAGCTCCACTGGCGCCACTGTAGCTGAACAAGCAGATACGTATTCGGACCATTTGAACGGCTTCGTCGAGTCGTAAGGGACTACAAAACAGACGAAACTACACATTCAATAAAGCCCCAAATAAGACCGATGCACAATAAACAGATAAGAGGTTTTGAATTAGATTTAGTATCTAAATCCAATATTAACTTGCTTCTGAAAATCTTAATATAAAGAAATATAATAGCATTTTTTCGCCGTTTCTTGGTCAGTTCCATCAACAGCCATTCTTTCGCTTCCTGCTTCAGTACTTAACTTGGTAAAGTCAGTGAACTTCTCCTTGCTCTATATTATTGTGATGCATCAGGTAGAACTATGTTCCTTTTTCATGTAAATCATCTGTAATTTTAACGTCACTTCTTGAGGAGAGCAGTAGCGGGAGGATAAATTAAGTAAGGAACAGATGGACGCAATTCCATATAGTTGAGCTCAAGATGGACATACAAGCATAAGCAACAGACAGACAAACGAACAGAGAAATAAGTGAAAACAAACTTTAGTTTGACTACTGCACAAGGCCATAGGAAGCAATTTTAAGCTGGGAAGGCCAACTGTTTTTTGGGGGTAGGGGAGGTTGAAGAACTGGATAAAGCAAAATAGGGTTAAAAAATACTTTGTTTCATACGCGCCTTACTGCAGTGCTGAATGCAAAGCCGAGTTGTACTAACCGTTATCACTCATGCTCATGAGATTTGTCTCAATTAACTGCTTATTCTTAACTTTGTATTTCCGGATCTTCACTCGTGGACCACGGACGATGGGAGCTTGGTCCGGAGTAGAACTGTCCACTGGTTCCTGCTTCACTTTACCTTCCACGACACTGAGCTGGATATAAAAAACATAAAAACTGCAGTTCAGATAGTTGTGCGACTGAGGAAGTGTGGGTTTTGTTTCATTGCTATCTGAAAGACACTCGTTTTACTAGGTACGAGTGGGGCAGTGTGGAGTTTATGAAAGAATTAATGTTTAATTAGCAATAATTGTCATGTTGATCAATATGTTTACGCTGCTCCACTCCATTTTGATCTTGTGATTGCATTGTGATTTTGAAAGACGTTTAAAGTCAACGGAAGTGACGTGAAAACCGTACTCAGAAGAACTTTGTTGTCATTTTCAATCGTGTGGCGAAGTCATAGACAAAACTTCAAGACTTATTTGAGCTTTTTTAAAACGGCGGCAAGTCGGTGGGTCTCTCTCATTCAAAAAATCATTTTATTTCCTTCCAAACGCTCAGATTAAAAACCATGAAAGACATTGTAGTTGTAACATAGTTGGTGTGG
>JANRMR010199601.1:0-10014 GCA_025434825.1 Bergia sp. 'catenularis'
ACGTAGAACAACTTTGAAATATCACTCGTGGTATTTATGCCAAATACCACTACAAATCATGCTATTACCTATACAAACACAAATGACATATCTCACAGAATTTCAGATTGCAAAGTATTTTCAGTGTTGTAATGGCAACAAGGATATCAATGACGCAAACTTTTCCTAGAATCTTTTTCCTCCAATCACTTGAACTGAAATTCGTATTTGGTAGTTATCAAAAGGATCTCAGGAAAGATATTCACGGTTGATGTCAGTGCTGGCACTGGCTGCTTAGCTCATCTTCGGTTGTTAAAAGTTTCCATTGCTCTTCAAACTCGTTTTTACTCGCAATCAAGAAGAACATCTTTAAACGTGACGAGGGCTCGTTTTTACGAAACTAACTAATTTTGCTTTTAACATAACATTTCCAGCCAAAAAATGCGTCTAAAGAATCCCATCTATTTAATAAAAGTGGTTTTCTGATGTTGGATTGCGGTTTATGTTATAGAATTACTCTTTTTATGATCGAAACTAAAGCTAACATTTTGGCTCTTGCTTTTAGCCAAACAACTGTCTGTAACATTATATTTACACATCGAGTTTTTCCCTGCTTGTGTGAGAGTCATCTTGCGATTACCTGACTACCTGGCATAATATGCTGGGGATCGTGAAACAGAATCATTAACTATTTGTAACTTTAACAATTTTCCTCGATCTATTTGTTTGGATCCGTGTGAAGACGAGCTAAGTCAGTCATAATCTAGTACCCCAAGAAAGCGAACTGAGACATTCTGTTTTACCTAGACAGGCTATACAATACTTTGTTTTCGCATAACTCGGAAGTTTTCTGTTCTTGATATTATTTAAAATTCATTTATGAAGTTATCCGTTATAGTTAACCAATTTTTGACATTTGCAAGCATCAGAATACGCGAGGGCTCCTTAATGGTCCCACAGAATTCTGAAATCAGCCCGCAAAATTTGCTTCCTGCTCGAATTGCTCGCAAAATTTCGAAGGATGTTCGCTTGCTCGAAATAGCCAGTTTTCGTATTAAATTAAGTGCTCAAATGCTCGTGCTCGCACAAAATAACAACGTGCTCGCATGCTCGCAGATGCTCGTAAAGACCATTCGATACTCCTAATAGGGAAGAAAAACATTGTGTTTCAAGTCTTTCATGTGATTACGAAACATTTCAGTTGCACTTGTCTTTATTTGGGAAAGTTGTTGCCCTTGCCAAAAAAAAAAAAAAGAACATAAAAAAACAATCCCAGTTGTGAACCACGATATAGAAGGAAAAGACACAAATATTTTGTTTTCGAAGCCAAAACAGTTGTCAGGTCACGAAAGATCCTAATTACGTGGGACACCATTTTGCTTAAATTAATACCCCCTTCATCTAAGTATATTTTCTATCTGTACTGTTCGAGAATTGTGTTTTGAACGTTCATACAACACGATTGCCACAATAAAAAAATAAAAAAATTACACACTTTACACACAGTAAGAATTCTAGACTAGAGTTCTAAATAAGAATTCATTTAACAAATTTGGTGTGTTGCTAAGATTTTTAACAAAAATTGCATGATTTCATAACGCGTTTCATTTTAAACAACGGTACCAAACGGAACATTATATATTTAACTCAATATTTTGTTTTGGTTTTCGGGTTTCAAAATGTTGTACCCATGGAAACAGTGGTTTGAAATTCCGAAACCCGAACTCCTTTTTAGTCTCGAGCAGATGAAGGAAATCGAAACTTAGGAAGAAAGCAATATAAAACAGATAACACATTTACATTGCTAGCCTATGTTTTTTTTTTGTCATCCCAAAAGAGGCGCTTGTTTCTTTAGTTATGGCTTATGCTGGAGATAGGAAGGTAGCGGCAGTCGCGGCAATAAGGACTGCATGCCTTTAACCTTTATTACTTTTAGAATTTTATTTGTTATCGAAAATTGAAGGAAATATCGACATGGAAAAAGTAAAGCCAACAAGTTAAATAAACTGTTTACTATTCCATGGTTTGAAAAAAGAAGAAGAAGAAGAAGAAGAAGAAGAAGAAGAAGAAGAAATAATAATTAAGCCGAGATACAAAATAAAAAAGAAAATGTTTCGCATAAGCTCGGTATGTTTTAACTACTGCTACTTACACAAAACCTTTAAAATTTAATAATTATGTAACTTGTAAAGTATCTCGATTTAAGAGTGCACTCTGTCAGGTAATGTTAACTTTGTGTTTCCAGTACAGAATACTTGTAGTATTCGGGCTTCAAAACAGAGACAGTTTCCTCATGATGACTGTTTCGACTCCCCATAAACTGAAATGGAAGAGCAAAAACACTGTATTAAATTATTATCAAGTTATTCCCATCACACGTTGATCTATTTTAGTTTTTAATTAAAATCAAATCAGCGATGTGTTTATCTATTTCCTTTGAACGTGGAAGAGAGGCTAAAAACTAGTTATATAGAAAGAAAACCAAACAAACATAGTACAACAGTTCTCTGAAAGCTACGTGTTTCATTCACAATAATGTAGAGAAAAACACAAAACCGAGTTACTGGTGATTTGCTCTGCAACCAAACCGAAACAAGTTACAATGGCCCTTTCTTCATGTGCTAATATATTAATTTGAAATTTCAAAGTCATCAATCCGCTTTTGTTTTCGACTCATTATCATTGGCAGAGTTCTCTATTTATGGTAGTTCCGATAGTTGAGCCAAGATAATGGTTGGGTCATCTCATAATAGTGACAAGGTTAAACGGCCTGTTGTTCGGTATTAGTCACCCGTCAGATCTATTCTGTTTAACACTGCTGATCAATATTTATATATTAGACCCATCAAACTGCGGCACTGCGTGTTCATATGCTCATGTTTGGAAAAGTATTATAATTGGAATAAAAAAGGAGATAATCTTTTTTTTGAATACCAATCATCATCTTGTAGTTATTGTACGTGGAAAAATAGGCGATTTCGAATGGACGAGAGAGACTGTTCATAGTCACCCCTTCTCCTGGGCCAATACACACAAATGGAATGGCTGAAAAGGTTAGGTGGTCACGGGGAAAGCACAGTCTGTAAGCCGCATTGGCTAATTATACACCATATCGTGACGGACTGAAAATTTCAGTCGTATATCCAATCATTTGGCACAGAAGAGCATGAAACTTAGAGAGAAAGGACGTGAATGATTCAAGGTTGAGTAGTGAATCATAAAGAAACTTTAAAGACTGGATTTATCATTTTCGGGTTGTCGAATAATCCAATGAAATGCATAATATTGCGAACTCAACTCCAAAATGTTTCTACCTGGACGTTATTTACTTTAGCAGTGAGCAGAAGGCAATGTATTATACTGCGGTGCTCGTTAGTATAATCAACTTCGTGTTTGCCTTTTTCGCTCTCTTCGGAAATGCGATTATTGTGATTGTGATTGTAAGAACAAAAACATTGCATTCAACTTCGAACATTCTCCTTTGGAGTTTAGCGTTCTCCGATCTGCTGCTGGCCGCAGTCGTACAACCAATCTTTATATGGCACAAAGTGAGTGAACTGACTGGACAGTACTCATGCCTGGTAAAGGTGGCTTTTACTACAAGTGCATGGATTTGTGGTGGGGTATCCTTTCTCACGGTAACAGCCGTGTCTGTTGAGAGATACTTTGCCTTATTCATGGCTCTAAGGTATAAGACAATTATCAGTTTTAGAAGGACCATAATAATCTGCGTTAGCATATGGATTGTCTGCGTGGCTCTAGTCGGTGCTAGACTTTTGGGACTCACAAACCGAATTTTCCATATCATCAGTTGCGTTGTAATCTTCATTTGTGTAGTTATAATGTCTCTGATTTATGTCAAAGTTTATAGACTTGTACGGAGGCATCAAAAACATATAAAGAACACGGATATGGTTCTTAGGAACGCTGAAGGAAGACAAGCCTATGAGAGAAAGATGGCTTCAACTGCCGGGTGGATAATAGGAGTGTTCCTCATTTGTTACACACCGACGCTTATCATGAGCTTACTTTATGTCACGTTGGAGTTCAACCTTACAATGAAAACTGCTTACAACTGGACAACTACTCTCATATTTATAAACGCTTGCTTAAATCCCTTTATTTACTCGATGAAGAATCAAGACCTGCGGATAGCTGTATGGAAACTATTCGAAGACATATATTGTAAATCTAAATCGCTGAAAACTACCAACAAGCACGGCCTTGGTAGTAGTGCGAGCACGCTAAGTACATTGGCTAGCAACCGTAGTACGTTGTCTAGCACCATGACTAGCGCTACGGGTTCTTCGCTTTGTAGAACACTCGATGGAACTGTGTCCCACTCAAGCACATTGGCAAGTACTCTGAGTTCAACATGTGGGAGCACACTTTCTAGTAATGTAAGTTTCTCATTAGCACGAGATATGGAGAGGGATCCACCGTCCTATAGCAACACGGTAATTGGACTTAGCACAGTTCCTGAGCAAGACGCGGATGCGAAAGAAACTGAAATCGGAATCAAGAGTCGAAGGGAGTTTGCTTTTGATAAAACTGTTATTGTGAGCTTTTCACCGGAAAGACTGGGTACATCAGAAATTTGAAAAGTGTACAGTTTACGAAATGTTGGAAAAATATATTTTTTGGTCTTTAACTTTTTGAGGAAAAAAGAGACTATATATACTGATAGTTTTAAACACCTAATGTAAATATTATGAATAAAACTTAAAAAATGTCATAACTGATGAATATAAATATATTGAATAAACAACAAGACGTATGAATATATTTTATTTCCTTATACATTATTCTTATAAATGTCGTGCTTTTCTATATAGTTGTTGGGCTTCAGCTTTATAATTTCAGCCAAATATGCCTTCTTGGTTCAATACTATTACATTTCCTTAAATCGATAGTGTTTCTACCTTGTTAAAGTATAACAGAAGATAAGTTCTATGTTATGAAAGTCGAACGAAAGGCATAGTTAAACGCAAAAGAAACAACAAAAAAACAAAACAAAACACCCCCTCAACATACTCAAGAGACACATTTTTTACCGTCTGAGTACATCCTGACATTTTTTGTCTGTGTTGTACAGATTTAAGGAGCCAGGAAGAAAATTGCAACTGTTCTAAATATATATATACATAATTTTTTCCCGTTTGAGTTCAGGGTGATTTAATATGTATCGCGGTCAGGTATTAAATAACCACCGATATTTTTCAAAGTCTGTAGTATCTTAAATACAACTATATCCTTAATACCAAAAAGATACAATTTGTACTTAAATTATAGCATATTTTTGCATTACAAGTTCGATCAAATCCAACAGGAAATTAAGACCGTTTAATATTCGCTAGGGCTAAAGTTATTCGAGCCGTGAATTGAACAGACAATTTTGAACAGTGAAATTTACCATTTGGCAATTATTTTTCGTTAAATGTATTTCTCAAGCTGCAGTTTCAAATTGACAAATATACTTTCATTGTTTTTGACATTTCGTGAGTATATAACCAAAACCCCCAAAGCCAAAATTGTTTAAACCGAAAATGGAGTGACTTTCATTTGTTGTTCAATCTAAAGCTATTTTTGTACAGTGGGCTGCTAAAAATAAGTCAAAGTTTTGGATCTGAAAAAAGTTTGCCATCAAATTAGTCTTTTCGATGTGTTTAAGAGCCTTAATATTCTGTATGTTTGGCATGAAAATCATGGGTATTTGCCCAGTTTTAAAGAACTGATGATGTATTCTTTATACGTATAACTTGAAACGTATGAGAAATGATGTTTTGGTGCTTGAAGCAAAAGCGTTTTAACCTATTGCTGAAGAGCGAACCGCCCTATAAGCAGCTACCAGTTTGGACATCAACCTTAGCTTTAGTTTTTGAAAGACACATTTCACGTGTTCTATTTCTTATATGTAAACACAAGATAAAACTGTCAAAAGTCTGCACATGGACAAAGATATTCTTTATAGATTATTATGATAGCAAACCCTTTGGAGCGTGCTAACTAACAATGAAGTCATCAACGACCAAACAAAGCAAATCGCTCTGAAAAACCGAAACTCGACCTTTGTTTATAGAATCTATTTTTAAAACCGCATTTTCTTTTGGCAGCTAGCATATTTTCTTTCCTTTTTTTAATTAAACATAAGCCAACAGAGCCAACTTCTTGCTAAGAACTAGAAGAAAGAATGTGAAGCCCAGAATTATCTACATATTGTTGCAGAAGAAGAAGGAAGAATGGGAAGTCAATTCAGAAACGCTTAAAACGAATTAGCCCAAATATGCTTGGCTTTTCGTGCAGGGCAACCTTCCCTTTTTTCTTGCGATATTTCTGCTTCAGGAATAATCAGTTTCTAAGCAATACAATATATAGCGAACCATAGAAAGCCCGGTTAAATATACCCACATAACGATTTATACGTGTAATTGGGTTTTTCCCAGTGGCCGAAATTACCAACATTCTGTACACAAAGGGCCACTCGGAAAAGGCTGGCACTTCTAGACGGACATCCGCAGATAGTAAACTTGGAAGAATCTGTGGAAACTGGAGCGTAGGAGGATTTGAAACTACTTGTTTGCCCATAGTTAGCGCATATTGCCTAGAACACCTTCCGTAGAAGCGAGTTGTTGCCTTGCAACCATCATGTGGCGGATCTTGAGGCAGATAAAGTAATATTCGTGGCATGGTACAACATCAACTCGAGGCAATACTTACAAGACATTCGAACCTCTCATCACTTTGTGTTGGCTGTAGAGAAAGACTCCGGTAAAGAGACCAACTCGTTTCCAACATCACATCAAAAATTAGAAATAATCAAAATTACGAAAGATAGTTTTACTTTATATCTATAAAACAGTAACAGGTCTGTGTGTGGTGTTTGCTCTTTAGTTCGGACATCGCCAGTTTTGGAAAAAAAAAAGAAAAAAAAATTAACTACGTTAATTGACCCATTTATTGACAAGACTATTAACTTGAAACAAAGAAGATCGAAAGCGTGCAGGTGGATCTGTAAATTCATACAATGGGCAAAAGAGACAGCGTTTGCTTTTGGTTTCTATAAGATGGCATTGGCTTAATATCGTTAATATCGTTCAAATTCTCGATATTTAAGACCAGAGAGTCATGACCTGATGACTATAAATAATGTGTTTCGAATAATTTCAAACGGGCATGCAGTGTGTCTTCTGTTAGCTCCCAGTTTTGAGTCCCCGGATTTTTGTTGGAAAAAAACCCTAGTAATCAAAAAGTTTTTTGCTTGTTTTCCATGTGTGTTTTACTATTTCCATGATGTATATAGCGACAACTTAGGGGGGCCGGGGTCGAGAATATTTACTTAAGTGCCAAGGTCAGTCACGTTCGACTTGAAATATTCAGCTATTTTGAAATCTTAACATAACTTGAAATTTTATCAAAGGTGGATATGCATTACTGAGTGTTTTCAAATACGTTTTGAAATCAAGGCTGGTAGAGTCTGCAAACAAATACCCTTATAATAGCTTTTTTCATGATGTAGCAATGTCGATTTTTTTGATATGCTGTATTGAGCAAACCTCGAGATTCGTCATGGCCGCTAAACGCTATCTCACTTGAGATAATTTAAAACTCTCTCTTTTCAAACACTGCTGTGTAAATATTTGTCCAGCTGTTTTATTACTTACATATAAATTGCAATGTTATTGAGCTAAAATCCATGCAGACCCAATAAGACTGTGCTTCACGGTATTCCCTTAAAACATTGTTATGTTTTTTAAGCTAGTGGGCAACTCAGTCTGCTTGAATATTTTATAGCCATATAACGCAGGCACCTAAGAAAACTGATTAAGAAAATAGAAACCCTCTTTCGCACTGCCAAAGCATGTAACATGGAAGTCTACACCAGGCCGCCTTTATACTTTCTCTACCCATTCCATGTCCAATCCAATCCCACCCCCTCAAAGTTTTCTGCCTTGTTTTGAGTATCTCTCCTTATTAAACCATAGTCCAAGTCCATATCCCACATTTCTACATGTTGACAGCTTAAATTGAAAAAAAAATCAATTTAATACCTGCAAAAGAGATCATTTCAGAAACCTGTTTACTTGTTGTCCAATTCAAAACCACAATGGCCAAACGGTGTTATGGTATATTGATATAGTATGAATCGTACTTCAGCAACAGACAATGTCCTATTATCTTACTAAAAAAGCCATATCACACTAACAATTGTAATTGTTATCTATACTGTTATTTAAATATCGATGAACCGTTTGCTTTGGAATGTTTCCATCCTTGTGCAAAATTCTGGTTGGAACTATATTACTAAAGATTTGGATGAAATCCAGGACATTAGTTCTTATAATGTTGGCAAGTAAATTGTTGTATTTTGGGCAATGAATCTGGAATTGAATGGTTGACTTTGTCGCCGATGTACTATATTTTTTACCGCAGGCATACAAGAACACAAAAGAGATGACATGCTAAGACTATGGGTTCCTCATAATCTTACAAGAAAATGTGCGTCTCGCAGGAAAGAATGTATGACAAATGTTCATTCAAGAGCAGTATACATAATTTTTTAGATTTGCTTTCAAATAATATATACTTGAGATAAACTAATGGAAACGCATCAATAGTTATCTAACGAGTTGGCGTCAAATTTTCCTAACTGATCAAAGTTGTTTCAAATTTCACAGTGACAAATAATTTACAGAAGCGTAGCAATCTTAGACGTGTATTTTGCCACAGTTGTTTTAATTTATTGGTGTCTCACAGCAGCTGGAAATTAACATTATCATAATTTTGTATCAGGATTATTGTTTCAATGTGTGTGTGTGTGTGTGGACGACGTTGATCGCGAACTAAACATTGTGAAGAACAGGTGCTTTTCTCATTTATCACTGAGTCTGTATTATTCAAATTTCGGCCAGAATTATTTTTTGCACTTCAGCCGAAAGTCTAGTTAGAACTTTATAGAGGCGGAATATATCTTTTTTGTTTCTGTATTATGTTTCAACAGCTCAGTAAAAGTTGGTACACCTGAGCGCGGTCTTGTTACAAAGCACATATCCATGTATTATAATCCTCTCGTTAAAAAGTCCAGAATTCAATTCTTTTTATGTTCTTAATGAAACCTTGTCAATATAGTTTTAACCATGCGCTTATTTTGCATCGGTGATTAGTTCTCCCTTAGAGCTGAGAAGCTGGTTGGAAGCCAAACTTGTTACAATGGCAACTATGACTTTAGAACAGCTTCTTAAAATGCGAAATTTGACTGCAAGATAATTTTGCTGAATAGTTATCTTCAACGAAGATCTTACAGTGCGACTTACTTCAAATGCTACTGAACCCTATGGTTAATTCCGAGAGTTCTACAACGTACATATCAGTCAAAAAGATTTCAAGATTTCTTTTTTACATGAACTTAAAAATCGATTTTCCAGTCTGAATATTGAGTAAACAATAAGTTGGTAAACAATACTTGTATTATTTTTCTAAAAAAAATATTATTACAGCTTATAAAAAGCCAAAGTGACTGATAATTATATTAAACTATAATATTCTGCAACCCTAAAACTACCGTGCATGTAGCCATATTAAGTATTCGTTGTTAGCACGTTAGGCGGTTCGGTCAGTATGTTGATAGACTACACCAATAATCAAACAATTTTCGTGATACATTATTTCAATCTACTTTATTTTAATCCATTTTTCCTGATCCGTTCTTGTAAATAATGTTTTTTAGGCCATTAATAATCTGAAAACAAAACATTTTTTTAAAATTATCCATTAGGTGGTTAATCTGACAAAACCATGGGAATTAACAACAACTTGATTCCAGGTTCTGGAAAAACCTAATTGTAATAGGTTTAGTAGTAAAAGGTAGTTTTTGATGGGAAAGTTCATGGACAAGGTAGCGTCCCAGCAGACTATTAGTCTCCTTCGCTGCTCGGCGGTGAGGCTACCGACACACCGAGGCCGCTCGAAGGAAGTAGGGAAATAAATTCGTGGTATATAATTCAGCAACCCTTAAATAAGTGCCCATCCTCCAATGCT
>JANRMR010199634.1:0-10012 GCA_025434825.1 Bergia sp. 'catenularis'
GCCGAAGAGTCCTTTAGTTTGTGTTCCTCAAGAAAAAGAGAAAAATGTAAATATTTCCTAGCAGCGAGTCTCCTTGGGGTAATTGATTAAACGAAATCAAACGACGTGTTCACCGAACGCAGTAAATGATCCGTTAATCAGTCGAAAGCAATCAAATAGCTGTAATAATACTGGGAGCATCGAACGAATATTGTGTATGTTCATTCTGCCGGTATCCGACGTCTTGCAGATTAATTGTTTTATCTGTTAACCAATGTTTGATGACCAAAATCCTTAAACTAAGGCAATACATTTCATTACTCCGGTAGTAAACCTCATCCGATAGTTCAATGGCAAGAGCAAGTTGAGGAAAAGATTAAAATCTTAATAAATGGCTTCGCTGGCCTTCGCAAGAAAGAACCGAAATGTTATGACTTAATCTTTTAAGGGAAATTGGCGACATTAATTCGTTGCCGGCAAGTTTGGATACTAAGTTTTTAAGTAATACAAACAATAGGCGACCTAAAACGAGACAATAGAGAGCGGAAAAACATTTCAACTTGAGAAATAAATTCTATTACTATGTTAATCACTCTATCATTTAATAGTGAGAAATAATTAAATAGCAACAGAAACTCAGGTCATTCACGCTTGACACTACTCAAAATGGCGTCTTGTTTTGTGGCATGTTTGGGACCATTTCCTTGCCATTTTGAAGTTTTCTTTTCAAGACGAACTTTTGCTATCTTAGTTCACTGGTTTGGCATATGTACTAAAACAATAACTGCCTCAGTATCGGTGCCTGGACGTTCACAGCTCGGATAATATCCATCACTTCAAGCAATATTTTTTAAATTATTTTAAATTATTGTTATTGTTAATGTTTCCATATTTGTTGTTATCATTTACTTTGTTATATTATCTAATAGTGTAATCTTATATCATTGTTATTAAATACTATACTACCTTTAAATTCTTGGATTAAATTAATATGATTAATACCAAATTAAATGATAAATAGTTATTAGTCTTATTATACTCCTCGCTTATTGATTGCTCTTCCTTTTTGAATGATTTGATAGGTTTTCAAACTTCAACTGGACAATTATAAACGAATCTGAGAAAATAAACTAGACCTTTCGGCCAAACTGTCTGAAATCAATACGTTTTTAATTATGGGGATTTGCTAAAAGTTAATGGTTGATAGCAGAGTCATTCTTAAGTTTCAACCCACCTTGTGTATTTAAATAAAAGCTGATATGACAGTTTGAAAACTGAAATCATTAACCATCCATTTCCGACTGACCTAACCGAACAGCTGTCAGTCTACACCTGTGGTCGTAAGAATAGGTTGAAAACTTAAAAATATTGAAGATAATCATTTTTCTTTCATCCACTTAATGGGATCTTTTCAAAATTTCGGTTACTAAGAAACTGGCCAATGAATAATCAATTTTCCATAAACGCACGTCATGTTCTGTGTATAACTGCTTCGTTTTTTTTCAGTTATATATGTATTATTCTAGAATTGTTTGTGTTTGTATAAAATAACACATCACTGAGAGAAAGAAATGTTCACAATTTTGCATAAAAAAAGCTATTTTTTAATGTCAGATCGATTCCCCAATATTAATAGCGGAAGCCTAGTTTTTGTTTTGACGTGTTAAGAGGAGTTAATTGCTGTAATCTATCAGGTAAAGTGTGGAATTCCGTATTCTCTAATAAACACTGCAACTGGCTATTTGCAAAAAGATCGCATAGGGTTACTCTTTGTACTTAGCTATTACGATAGAGTGAAATTTTGTTCGGCTCTTTTAATTAAAACGCCAAAACAGCCTTTTTAGCAGGTCCAATTTTAAATTATGTAAATAGTTATGTTAGTTTTGGCAGGCAGTAGCGTTTCATGTCATGCAAATTGATCAACACAACAACAGTCAACCACACGAAAACGGCAAATCCCAAGTTAAATTTCGCTAAACATTTCCGTCAAGCAGGTCCTGACTCTATAATAATTCTAAATGTTTCTATTTTAACCGATGTAGAAATTAACGTGAACGTCAATAAGGTAAGTTGTCATGTTTAATTCAGATCTAATTGAGAGGGTTTCCAAGTCCAGTATTTTGAGTGCTGAATACCAAAGCCAAAACAGGTCTCGGACAGATCAAATATAAGTATCCAAAACCTGGTTTAGTTATAATTTAATTTTACTTTAATGAATAGTAAGCATTCAGCTTTCTTGAAGAGTCAAATGGGTTGATACTTTCGGTCTTGAATGACCCAAATTCATTTCCCACTCATTCTTCTACAAGATTTGTCTATAGCCAATAATTGGTTTTGTTGTTGCCGCTGAATCAGTTATTAATGTGAGAGATTTCACAATCTTTAAAGGATAATTGTAATAAGCTACCAACAACTGAAACTAATTAAGTTTCTAAGTTTCTGTAAATGCCCAGCTAAACTGCCCTTTCCTTATCAACACATTATTCTTGAAACACTTTACTTGGATGCAACAAAAACAGCTTCGTTTTATCAAGAACTAACTTCAACTTTCGAATACTTCGAATAATAACAATGAATGATAAAAACATAAAAGGAACAACATGGACATGTAGGAAGAATGACCAAATCAACAGTGGTGTGCCTCGAAGTTGTAATTCGTAGTTTAGATTATCATTTTGTTGTGACTTCACCTTGGTCCCGCTATGACAGTTTGAGTTTTGTTGAATTTACATTTTTCAAAAGTACCCGAATCCAGAAATGATTTGAAATTCCATTTCCGCCATATACATCTGTGCCAGTATTGTATACGAGCAGTAATTAGACAAGTGGATTAGCTGATCACATCAGATAACGCGTCAGTTTCGATCCGTTGATGTTTTCTACCAATTTCTATCAGTTGAACAAAAACTAGTTTTCATACCGGAATGAACTTTATTATCGGTGTCGTAATCCTTCAGCTTCGACTACCCTTGGATTTATATGCTCAGTGGTATATCTCTTAAAACAATTTGAGTCACTAAGCTTGATTGTGAAAAGAAAAAAAATATATATTGCCAATTTTAACAAAATATGAGCCATTAAAGATTAATCTAATTTGTCCAGTGCGTTATACGTCGAATCATATTTTTAACTGGTATAAACTTGCCCACATTACCCTATCGTTAATTGACAATCCGCCCTTTTAAAAATGTACCCACTTGTAGGTTTTATGCTGTAAGTAGGTGTATTCTAATTTTGTCTGGGTTTGACGTCATACTGCTGCATAATGCATTATGAATATTTGCCAAAGCAAATACAGGAAGTTTGAAAAACGTTACTGAGCCAGAAGTTTTTCAATCCTTGGTGGAAAATATAAGTGTGAGTTTAATTAGTGGAGAGTCGACAATATTCTCGGAATCTGTTTTCTTGCTAGGTTTGGACAAACGTAAGTGATTTAACCATTCATGGCAGTTGCAAAAAGTTGCAATTGGTGCTTTAAACTTACGAATACTTCTCTCATTTACAAATGCTTTGTCTCCATTTCGTAGATTGGTTCAGCAACTAGCCTCATCTAAAGGTTCAAAATCATCGTAACAGAAAAAGGTAAGAAGAAACCTTTAAACGGGTTTAAGACTCGAGGTTTTTTCGATTTAGAGGGCCAGTTGTCTTAATTGTCATGCATGGATACTGGCTGTGTCACCTGCTGTCAAAGACTGATCCGACTGCTTTCCTTTAAACGGCTGACT
This sequence comes from Bergia sp. 'catenularis', assembly GCA_025434825.1. NCBI lineage: Eukaryota > Metazoa > Cnidaria > Anthozoa > Zoantharia > Parazoanthidae > Bergia > Bergia sp. 'catenularis'. Next base: position 3,705 of record JANRMR010199634.1, read on the forward strand.
ATATATACATAATATGACAGAGTACTGCAATGAATTGCAACAGCTTTATTTGAAGCAGGTAATATTATTTATCCGTTGTCCTCTATTTGCTTCTTACAATTTTCGCTCTAGGCTTGTTTCGATGGTTCAAATTCTGCGTCAAGGTGTCATAGAGGGAGTTATGAAAACAAGCTGTTTTGGTGAAAATCCAATTAAAAATACTGTCTGGTTTATTGATCTGCCATTATTTCATTTGCTACTTCTGCCTTTTACTACGCTATTGAATGTTGCACTTTATTTTTCATTAAAAAAAAAAGAAAAAAAGGGAGAAAGATTGCTACCCGGTGTTCCTTCAGTTCTGACAATGGAAGAAACCCGTTCAATTTATTTGATTTAAGTTTAGGATTAAGGATGCTGCCCAAACAGAGTGGGAGCCTTCTCTTTATAAAATCGGAAAAGGTTTTATTCACTATAGCAAGCTAAATCTCTTAATTTTTAATAGTGCATCACGTATCTAACCTTTGGGAGCCACCCCCTTGAAATACTGAGCAAACTGGTCAGTTTAACACTACCTGAAACGATGACACAAGGACATAAAAACAACACCGCTTTGCTTTTTCTTAAACTAGACTCCATTCTTGTTTAAAGATTTTGCTGTTACAAAGTTTGGGATGTCCAGCTATTCCAGAAGGGCTTGAACCGTCCATTTAAGATGACACTCTTTGGTCGGTGAACGGCAGTAATTCCCGTTAAAGTGTCAATATCGATAATGAAAATGCAAACTTAAAACATACGAGCTGGAGCTCTTGAAATGTTTTATATAACGTTGTATATGGAGGGAAATTTACTTTCACCTTTGGAGTGGACGGCAGCAAGTCTGAAATTTAGGCCAGTGAAACTGATATTATTTCTCACTTTTTAAATACGTTACCACTGTTTTCCTTTTTGTTTGAGTTATCTCATCGGAAAAACATTGAATTAACATTTTTTAATTAATCTTGATTATATGTGTTATCTTATTACCATCAGATTATAATTTCAATATTTTTTAGTCAGCCGTATTTTCGTGTATTAGTATGTTTTTACTGAATTATTTGAAGATAGCTTTAAAGATTCAAAGTCGAAACTAAGACCGAAAATTATCTTTTTAGTTGCTAGCAACTTTTTTCAGATAGACTAAGATATACTTCCATATCAGACAAATCGGAAAACGTAGCATAACGTAATAAACGACTCGAACTTCAAAGGTTATTAAATGGAGAATCAGCCTCGGCGAAGCCACTGATCATGAATGATGCAGAATTGCCCACAGCTATATAGTTTGGTCGGTGTGCTACTATCATTTGATCGTCCAATTTTAATACCAGTGTCGTAACTGTCTAATTTTAATCCACTATTTTAGGCACTTAAATAAATAACATTTTCCGAAATATTGTCGCTTAGCTAAACAGGCATCTCTATGTTCTGCACCTGCTGATTATTGCTGACAAAGAACGTTACACATTTAAGCTATTCAAAGGCTATTCGCAGCTCTCCCTCTCTCTCTCTCTCTCTCTCTCTCTCTCTCTCTCTCTCTCTCTCTCTCTCTCTCTCTCTCTCTCTCTCTCTCTCTCTGTTTATAGTGGTGACCGCGAAATATCAATGAAACAAACAGAGTGACAATGATACTGAATTGAGTTGGGCAGCACTGAACAGTATTTCGATGTCGGTAGTGTAATGTTGCTGCTATAACAACGGTTGAGGAACACTAAAAAACCCAGAATATCTTGAGCAACACAGAAACAGTAACAATAAATGTAATAAAACATCTTTTTAATAACAACTTACCTTGCTATGCCAACAAACTAGAAGGTTTTATTGTGATACAAAGAAAAACGCCGAACTATACTTGGATTGATATGACGGATAAGATTTTGCATATATATTCGGGAGCAACTTTTTAGCAGTATTCCAACCTCGACTGAATTCCAGATTTGAGCCCAAAGAAAACGAAGATTCAGCATTCAATAGTTTACTCTAGTCCTAGCCGGGACGTAGCTTTTGAGGTATTAAAAACTAAAAGTTTTACCCGGTTGCGGGTTTAATGAAATTGCAAGAAAGAAGTTTATTTCGCCGGTTAGGCTGCAGTCTTTTTACAAGTTGTTTGCAGCATTGCTTGTTAAAATAACTGCAACTGTTAGTGCCCAGGAGTGGTTTAAAAGCAACCAAGTTACCTTTTAAGTGTTGAAAAGGGCATGAGTTATTTCATGTTTCGTGAAAAGAAACACCTACGTGTTAAGAACTACTTTAAAATTATTAATTTGTGTTTCGTTTAGTGACAAGTTCTGTATAGCTAGATAAGCTTCATTTTGGTCAAAGATAAATAATTCTACTTTGGGAGAGGTGATAGAGCTAACCATTTTCCTCAATTCCTCTCAGCTTTTTTACACTTAGAGCTGTGTTGTGTTAATAGTTTAGTATTAATAATTATGGTAGCAGGATTATAAAGACAGTCAAAACTTGACATATCTTTGTCAATAGCGCACAAATAAATTGCCAAATAACATTTTTGCCGTTTCTCACTGTTTCGTTATTTATACGAGCCGGTAATCTTTTTGAATGATAGTATGACTCTTTCAGCCAGCAGGTTTATAATTTCATACAATTTTTCCAACAAACAGTATTCAGTAGTTTATATAATTTATAAAAATTATTTTAATTTAGGAAATTAAATAGATAATGTTATTATTCTAATTTGTTAATTTATAGTAATGATCATGAGTGTTATGGTTTTGCCTTGGCGTTTCAAATGCACTCTTTTAACGAACGCCCTTATTTTAAGCCTCAGACGTTCTTTAGCGTTATTAACCCTATTCAGACTGGGGGAGGGGGAGGGGGCGCAACTAGCCCCTTGAGCCTTTAAAGATTTATAACTTTAAAAATATTCAAGATAAACGGCCCCAGTTTTACGACTTTTCCTCAAATTTGTAGGGGAATCTAGTCATATGGCTAATTTTTGGTTGTTTTTTAGGTCATTTGCCGCCTCATAACGCTTTGTTACGTTTCACAGCTTGAAATTAATGTATTTTATAAGGTTAAGAACCACTTCTGTGCATAGCAAAAAGAGTTCGTATTAATTTAGGTAACTTATGACGTCACTATATTGCACAGTAGTGTTGTTACATAAGATCCAAAATAGCGGACCGATTACGTCATAATGACGTCATGAGTAGTATTTTTGTTTTAAATGTTACTTTTTTGTTCATCTTTATTTAAATATCTGCAAATGACAAATTTTACCACGAGGTCCTCTCCCTCACCCCCTCAGTTAGCAAATGACAAATTCAAACTGTATTATTTATCAGCATGTTATGATTATGCGTTTACCTTTTTGTACTTAGGTTGCATTTATGTTCTTTTCAAACGCAAAATTTGAAAGAAACACAAGAAAGATAAAATTTTGGAGAAGCACGGTTTTTTAAGAAATGACGTCATTATAACGTTATAATGATGCCATGACTAGAACATAATGATGTGAAACTAATACGTTTTCAAAGATCTATCTACCTGACAAGTTTCATAGCAAAAGCTTTTATAGAATTAGAGTTAAGGAGGCGTTGCACACCCCCCCTCCCCCCCACCCGCCAGTCCCAGTAACGCCAAAAAAAGCCCAGTCTGAATAGGGTTAAAAATTGAGTAATTTTTGAGAAGTTTTTAAAAGCATTGTGGAATCCACTCGAATGTTTTTATACGTTAAAAGACTCTTCCAAACATATAATTGACCTGTTTCATGTGTACCCAAATGTGCTTCTTATACCTAACAGAACAGCAATATCAAAATCGGTGAAATTATGCTTCTCTCCAGTAGTAATAGAGTATTGGTTCTTTCCATTATCGATAAAAACAAAAAATTGTTTATTGGGTCTGAGCTTGCGCTTGAGTTTTACTAGTTAAGGTAATTCAAAAAGGTCACACTTTTTAAATAATAATACTCCATAAAGCATCCCAGTTAAACACCATTACAGAATAATTGTCAAAAATTTCAGGTCAATCTCTTTAATTAATTGTTTAAAAGTTGTAAGCATTTGAAAATTGCACTTTTGGACAATCTGATTGGGGAATCTTGAATTTTCCGTTTTTCATCCTCAATAATTTGATAACAAAAGGTTCTTAAAAAAAACGTATTTGCAACCAATGTTGAAAAAGTTTAGTAAATCTTCACCCACAGCAGAAACTCCAGAGTATGCGTTATCAATTAACAACACCTTTGACAAATTTTACAGTTTGAGAAAATAACCAGCTGGACTTAAACGAGCGGTGCTCAGTGTCTGTACTCGTGCTGTTCCCTTGAAGAATAACTTAAAGCTGGTTCGATATTCATAGGCGTGGGCTCCCTAAAAAGTAAGATAAGTTAAGCATGTTCTAGACATCGAACTTCACTCCATTTTAACTGAAACAGTTAAATTCGGACAGAAAATGTTAGTCTAAAAGAATTGTGGAAGTCTGATGAGCATAATTTGTCGGAAATTACTCAACATTTACACGAAGGACGCTCTTCAGATGTCTACAATCCATTTTGAACCTGAAGTTGCAGTAAAATTTAACGACTTCAATTAAATTCGACTGAGGTACGTTTTAGTAAACAGGCGTAGCATCCTTTGCCGGTTGCCAAGAAAATTTCCCGTCACGACATGCGAAATTTGATGTTTTGGGCTTTAAATCTTAGATAAACAGAAATTATAAAAAGAGCTGGTAACTTGGCAGGTGAGTGTGTAACGTTTAATAGTTCCGCGTATGAGATGACAGCGTAATTTTACTTGCTATAATGTATAAGTAAATAAAGCAAACTAAATTGAATAATATTGTGACATCAAAAGCAACTTTAAAAGACCGTAGATAACGGGCGTGCAATACCAAATTTCACACAAATGAAAAGTCAAATTTCAACATGTGACTTGTAACTTCCTCTTTTGAAGTGGAGTTTTTCTTTTTATCGTTAGATATTGTCATCACAAGTTAAACTCACAGAATAATTTATTCTGTTTACATGGCTATTTCTTGAAACTGGCAGTCGCTTTACTCTATGAAAAACAAAAACTGAATTGTGATCTCTGTGCATACGCTGTGCACTGATGGGTTTTTAAGATGGCTCTCTAGGGTTTTTACAAAGATTACCATTTTGATGATAAGTAGTGCTTGTGTTTCGCTAGATTTTTTTCTTTAGTCCATTATGCCTAGATAACCACACACTCGTGAACTTAACACATTAAAAGCTTTTCCTCATTGTCAAACCCTTGGCCGGACCCGTTGCTATGGCAACAAAGCTTTTAAAAATGCGACCAAGAAAGGGCAAAATTGAGTCATTTTGCTCCATTTCTCAAGTTTTCTTCGATCAAATTTCTTTAAAGTTGATAAACGAACGTAAAATGTTACAAAAAACATTTCAAAAAGGAAAAAAAAACATAGGGTCGTTCGGACAGGGAAAAAGATATTTGAAATTTTCATTTTTATAAAATAAGAAATTACTCGATAATATTTTTTAACAAACAGTTATGCTGAAGACGATTTCTGTAACTTCGTATTTACAAAATTTAAACAAATTTCACCGAAGAAACATTGAGAACCTGTCGAGTTTTTATTTTTAACCGCGCGCATGCGTACTGCGATCAAAGCACGAGGTATTATTTGATTCAAGTGCGAAATGAAAAGTGGTCGCGCGCCGTACACTCAGGAATTTTAAAGCTCGTGCCATTCTTGCACTCAGGTCATGCGCGGTTTAAAAACCCTTGGGAGCCACCTCAACCTGTTACTCCGTCCTACTTTATTTTCCGTTTCTCGTTATTTCTGATTGTCAAGTTTAAGCGTCGGTCGTTTGGTAATAAAAGAAAAAGACGAAACACAATTAGTGCAAAAATAATTAGTTGATTTCGAGATGTCAAAATTGGTCCAAAATTTTAATTTTCCAAACAAAACAAGTCTAAGAACTACCCTACTACTCAGCATGAAAATAATGACCTTTTCTTAAACAACAAACTAAATACTTGACTTTTTCTATCCCTTCAGGTCACTTCTTTTATAAATCAAATTTGTGAGCTGAGTCCTTCTGCGTAATTCCAGAACATGTAAACTGAAACAAAAGATGCAAGACTTAAGACAAAGTGCTGTGACAGGCAGCATGCTTAAAGGATAATTCCAGGGCTTCCTCATTCCTTGCTCAAATCCCCCTGCTCTTCCAGAAGTTGTAGAGAACTGTACTCCTGCTGTGTCAGTTCCCTTATCTCTTTCTTACATATCTTCTGTTTTCTCATTTTAGAGGTCATCATTTCATTGCATTGTGATATTCAAATGCT
>JANRMR010199645.1:0-10012 GCA_025434825.1 Bergia sp. 'catenularis'
AGTAGTAGTAGTAGTAATAGTAGTAGTAATAGTAGTAGTAATAGTAGTAGTAATAGTAGTAGTAGTAGTAGTAGTAGTAGTAAGTCGTAGTAGTAGTAGTAGTAATAGTAGTAGTAATAGTAGTAGTAGTAGTAGTAAGTCGTCGTCGTCGTAGTAGTAGTAGTAGTAGTAGTAGTAGTAGTAGTAGTATTGTAATGGTGGTAAAAATAACAATTCTTCTCGTCTTTTTCGTCATTGGTCAAAGTCTGAAAGAGCGCTAAATTTTACTGAGACTGCAATTTTTCCAGATATATGGATATACATTAAAAGGTTGCTCTGGTAACTTCACTCATCAGAAGCAGTTTGACTGAATTCCAAATTTGGGAGAAGAAAGTTATTCGACTGTTGACTCGCTCCTACTCCTGCATTTAGCGCTTTGCTCAAACTTGCAAGGGAAGCAGAAGCAACCATGGAAGAAAGAAACGTTACGTTCTAGTGTAGACCACTTGATAACGACGAATTCACTGGTTTTGCAGGGCGAAAGCCTCGCTTGCATGTCTTGCATGCTAGCTATTGCATTATTGTGCTCACTTTCAAAATGGCAATGTGATTGGCTCAAACTTCGTTTCTGTTTCTATTGGAAGCAGAATGCCGAATACTAGGACGGAAGTAACGGAAAATCGGCAGAAGGTTTGGTGAGCCAGTAACAGGTCAGGGCTTTTACCTAGCCGAGGTCTGAGGTTTAGGAAATCTTATGCAAAAACGTCGACCGTAAGACTGAAGTTTGATGCCTACCAGACCAAAGGTTTTTGCATGTGATAAGTTGAGAGGATTAAAAATAATCACTTGACGAACATAAAAATGTCATACTGTCGTTAAAATATGAGCTTAATTGCTTAAACTCGCTAAGAGCGTGTGCTTATGATTGTATGAGTTAGAATTAAGTAAGGTGATGCGGCAGAGCGCGGCCAGCGAGAGTTCAGTTGTTCCAGTGCGTTGTACTTTTTTCAAACTAGAGTTGGAGTCTTAAGTTTGATTCCAGTAGAATCAATTTATTTAAAATAAACAATTAAGATTCAATTTAAACGCCATAAAGTGTCAAAAAGTTATAATCTAAAACTAGGTCAAAAGAGATTTTGATTCTTACATTCTTAGTTTAAAGATAAGAGCTCTCATGAGCTACCTTGCTCATTCGATCTGGGTTTTACAAAAAGCTTGATCTAGGTGTTTTATTTCCGGGGAGAATTTTCCCTCTTATCTTTTTCATAAATTTTTGAGCAAAGTTTCTGGATCTAGGCCAGTGACTAAAACAAGACCGTCTGCTTTCCGTGGCCCCACAGGCCTTTTTCAGTGGTGTCAACAGATGAGCTGGATCCATGTAAATAACAAAGTGGGATGTTATCAGATGAATATCGATAGTTCGCCAGGCAAAGTTTGTCCTTCAGTCTTTAATATTTTAACTTTACCAACATATCTAAACTGCAACTGCTAATTGATTTTAGTAAAGAACACTAAAATTGATTGGTAATGACAACTGGCAACTGAGGACTTTTTCCACTGGTGTCAATGCGCGAACATTCCAAGGAGACGAATGTGTCTTCAATTTGCTTAGTTCAGAGGGGAATATATTTCTGTTTCTTGAGTATAAATATTTCATTTCTTCCAGCTAAAAACCAATAAGAGCGTATGAGGAAGTTGAAACAGATATTAGTCATTAGACAGTAGCGTATGACAGGTTCGAGTCACCAAACCGCGTTTGCCGTTTGGTAACAACATTTAATAGTTTGAATTGCGCATTGTGACTTTTATAGATGTAATACATTGATGTAGCCAAAAAATATGTAATCGTGTTATTTATCTTATTTGGTTCATTTATCTATTGAGTTCGGCCAACAACAAAATTTATTAATGAGGATTACAATTGTACGCTCCAAAGTAAACTGCAGAAGGATGAATCTACACTTCCATCGTCACCGCCAATAATGTCAGTATACGAGCAAATTTTTAGACGAGATCTGTTAAGAAATCAAGTAATAAATTAACAAAACACGGCACTCAATGACAACAAACCTTGTTTCCTTCAACTTTTATAGTAATCTCATCCGGCTTGTAGCCGCCACAGTCAATTGTTGCAATGACCACTGAGGAAGACATATTTTCGTCCTTCAAAATTCTGTTGCTCTTGGTCGGAGTGAGAGGTGAACTGAAGCCAGCAGTTCGTAAATGATGAGTGTTTCTCGCGCCTTACAATCGATCGCACGACCCCGTGATTGGGGCAACACCAAAAAGGGCAAAAAAATGCAAAAATTTCGAATATTGATTATTTCATGCTAATATCAAGTTCGGTCTGAAACACTCCTTTACAGAAATATGTCCTTCAGGTTCAATGGATAAATACTTTTTCATTAAATCTTTATATGTGTTATAGAGAGCTCATGGGCTAGTTATGAGAAACAGCGGTAGTGAATGTTGTCGTCCATATGCAATCGTTTTGTCGTGAAAAAAACTAAATGACCTGCATTGCAGTGTTGTTGTAGGCAGCAGATTACAGGTTGACGCGATGTCTATAACTATCTCTAGTTTTCAGATAAACATGTTGATAGTTTGTCTACACCCTACCCTGATTTGACTGACATGAAAAACATATCTTTGTTCACTAGCTAAGTGGAATTGCAAGTTCGAAAACCAGACCACTAGAATTGAGTTTGCTTGTCATCGGATTCCACCAATTCAAGCTGACTTTTACTTTTTAACGTTACTTGTCGGTTGGCTTTCAGTGCACAGATTTTTAAATAAATAATAAGCTAACAAACAGTTTGTCGAAAATAATTAATCGACACATGATTGAACGCGCTCTCGCGAGGTTCGTTTGCAAATAACTCGGGCTAGGTCTTTTTCTACTCGTACTCTTTTAAAACCTTTCCATAGAACAAACCCAGATAAAATAATCAACTCAACAATAAAGAACAAAAGCAAACGAGTGTCAAGAACTCAGGAACTACCCTAATAAAAAAATATAGCTTTTGCAAATCGCTGCGGGCCAGAGACCCATGTCATCCACTAACATTGCCTCAAGGAAATTGTACCAGACTAGTTCCCAGTCACCCCTGCTCGAGTGTAATCACCTTCTACTGTGCTAGTCTACGATACAGAACGGATGCAGAAGCGACAGAACTGCCTCACACTGAGCGAAACGAAAACATGCATTTTCTTTATTCAGCAGACTGACAAATGATCGGAGATCCTTGTAAGTTATTTGCCAAGTAAAAGTTAAAACATTTCCTGCTCTTTGGAGAAAAACATTTTTAAATGACTTTGGCATTTTGGGGGGTTATACAATAGGAAACGGTAACTTTTGTTTCCCAGGGATTATTGAAACATTAACTATATCCCAAATCAAGTTGCATTATGGGTAAAGAGAAAATGGTGAAATGCGAACAACAACTCAGCACTTTCGACTCAATTCGAGCTGCCATTTTGGAATATCATCTCCAAATCCCGAAAAAAATCTGATTCTGATTTGCCAATACCCCAGGCTTTCATTTGTTGATCTACGAGATAAATGGTTCTTTAACCTATTCAGACTGGGAGAGGAGGGAGGAGGGGGGGGGCTAAAAGTTCCCGTTCCATTATTTGAAGCTTTCTGGCGAAGAAACCATTTCATAAATTTTGTGATTTTTCCTTAAATTTTTGCAACTCATCCCAACACATTTTAAATCATTTTATGTCAATTAGAACATTCTTTGACGTCATCAAAAACTCTAAGAAGGACCAACCTCGTTTTGAGGGCTTTTCCCTCTCAAGATGGAGGGCCCTCCATTTTGCTAGGGAAAAGCCCTGGGAACGAATGTTGAAGGACGCCAATTTCAAGATGGTGGATTTATGATAGTTAACAAAACATATCAATAGATTAGTTTTTGCTTACGATTTTAGCATCAGAAATTTAGTATGAATATCTTTTTAAAATAGTTTTGGAGTTATAGGCCATGGGCACTTTCAGCCGCCCCCCCCCCCCAAACCTGTCCCAGGAACCATAAAAAAAGCCCATTCTGATAAGGGTTAAATCAAAACTCCTTTTTGTTAGTTCCTTCAAATTTTTAGCCAGTTAACCGAACTACAGTCAGCTGGAACTACCAACAAATCAAAAACAACCTTCGTCTGATACGGGAGCCTTTATTATCAAGTTCTTTATTCTTTAACTTTTACCCATTCATACAGCACATGCGCAATATCAATAGAAAGCGTTTGGCTGATCGGTCATCAGGTCCTGCGACACTTTTGTGGAGATATCGTTTTCGATATCTAATGCAGAAAATATATAGTACTAATAAATAATTCGATCCATACAAACATACTTTCATTTTTTATTCAATAGTGAAAACTAGATTTCAGTATAATTTAAGATATCACAATTGATTAACGACTATAAAATACAGAAAATTGTAATTTACTGGTCTTGTAATTTGGACCACAACAAAATTATTTACAACAGTAATTGCTTTTTGCCGTTAACCTCTGAACTCAAAAATACAAAAACACCTTTGCGAGTCAGGTGTTGTATTTTAAAGTTCAGCTCACTAGAAATATCTATCCATGAAATCCCAAACAAACACTTCTTGTATTCTTATAAACAGTTTCAACAGACTGTTTAAAAAACCAATGTGGGGAATTGCTGATTCATCAATCATACGTACCCTACCCGTATCGCAGAGAAAAGCTGCCAGGTCACAGATTGACATGTTAGGAGAAACTATTCTTAATGATTTTAATATTGTTAGGGGAACGTAGAAAGGCCGGCATAATCAACGACTGATTTAGCTTTGTTCACCAAAATTTCAACTATTTGGCCAAATAAAAAAAAAACAGTTTCTCATCAGAATTTCTTCAAAACGTATTTACAGCATGGACTTTTCTTAACCTGACCAGACCCTTAACAGCCGTTGACAGTGATCAACATATTTACAAGTGAGCGAAGCGAACATCTGCTTAACTTTCATGCAAAACATATAACCGTTTACACAAAAGTGGTAAAAAACGACTATCAGTAGTCATTTGGCTCGGCTCTGATTGAAAGAGCGTGGGAAAATAAACTTTTGTAGATTTTTAAAAAATGAATAAAAAGTATATGCGAGGGAATTTCCGAAATTACATTAGAGACGGGAAACTCGTCTAATAGTACTATGGATCCAGCAGAAGACGATTCTCCCGTCTCTAAATCACCCTCCATTTTCCCGTCGATTCAGGCGGAAAAGCTTGACGAGAAACTCTTCTGGACGAGAAACCCGTTTTGAATTTACGTTTGGACAAGTAACTTGAAATGGAATGTACAAACAAGTAAAAGGACTGGAACTAGAATTCCGGAAAGTGATTCTGGGATAGAAAAATGGCGCCTAACACTCGTACCAGACTTCCTCCTTAAACTCTAACTCACTTATCCGTCTTGAATTTTTTCAGTCTTGCTTTTCAAAACGAATTTCCCGTCAAGAATTTATATTAGACGTATCTCTGTTAGACGAAGTTCCATCTTGGACTGGTGTCTCGTCTTCTAATATGAATTCGACCGATTTTGAGTTGCTGGCGCCGATGAGAAACCGGGATTTTTTTTATTTGGCGTTATAGCCAGTATTCGTAATTAAAAAGGCTTCTCTTCTGCAGTATCTTCAAAACAGGTAGTTAGCCACGTGCACATTAGCTTAAGTTCCAAAACCAATGCTATCAAGTTGGTTGACTATGAAAACCACAGCAAAAAAATAGTTTTCAAAGTTTCACGTTCCACGTGTTACTAATACAACAGCTGTCTCCTAGGTTAACCTGCACCAGCGTGATGTGCAGCCGAAATGCAGTAATTTAGTGTCCTCCGTCCTAATTCCTCAGCCCCACACAGGATGTTGTTAGTGGAACCTCATTTCTGGGCCCACGTTTTATCTGGCCTGTTTTTTCCTTTCTGACCGGGACCAGATATGTGAGCTCGGTATGATTGTTAACAGTGGATATCCGGATCCCTGGAATCTTTTAACGGCCGTTGGCTGATACACCAACACACGAGCGAACCGCGCCTTTCCGTCACGGCATCCGCCTCCAAGCTCAAGTTTTCACTCACACATTTCAAGCTCACAGCTTCCAGATACGCTTCAGGTTTTGAATCTAACCCCCACTCTTCTGCGTTCAATAGGTCTTTTGGAAGATTCCTTGTTGTAAGAACGGTGTCAAGTCGCACATCTCAAGCTTATAGCTTTCCGACATTAAGCTATCGAATCTCATCTCCACTCTTCTTGCGGATTGTTCAATAGGCATAGTTCTTGGTCTGTTCGAAGATTCCTTGTTTGAAGAATGGTGCAAAGTCACACAAGTCTCGTTTGGTGATGCACTTGCCGTTGTACGCTGAGATAGGGCAGTCCGGTAAACTGGAACAGAGCGCTATGAACGCCTTGAGGTACGTCTGAAAACACAAATTAATCAAGTTAAAACGATTAGAAGGACGGATTAAGGGGAGAAGGGTGATGGAACGCAACGAAAGACCCTTTGTATTATGTATCCTGGAGAGGATTAAATCGACGACTGATATGAAGATGACCGACTCAACCACTCTAAAACAACGCAGATGATTTCTTTTCAAACAGTTATTTAACCAAACACTGCATCCTACCCACAGGTGACAGTGTCTAGTCCCACCAAACAGGACATTGAAATATAGCTTAAGAAGAGACAAATTCCCTACTTGTCCCAAAATGCAGAACCGAATTAACGTTTTAGAAACATTTTTTTGTATACGCTACAAAGGTTTTAATAACGACGTCACTGAAGTGTAAATAGAATTTTTCCGAGTAGTTTTATATTTTCATCCCTGTATATATACGTAATTTGTACTTATCGATTTTATATTTCGTATTCTCAAGGCCCGTTTACACCAGCAACTTTTGATGCAATTTTTGTCGCGATTTCCATCGCAGTTTTTCTCGCCCTTGCTTTGCAACTTAAAATAGCACACGTAAACACTTGTAGTTTCAGTGAATTTGAGTGCAAGAAAAAATGCTATGTTTAAAATGTTCTCGAAACTTGATGCAATTTGGCGGTGAGAAAATTTGCAATGGAAATCGCGACAAAAACTGCCAGTGTAAACGGTCCTTTAAATCTCATGTAAACCTATAAGTCATAATTCTGTTTCTAGGTACAACAATGGAAATCAAAGTTTCTTATATATACTCCAGTCTTCAGACACAATAACAACAAATGAGGGTAAAAGTGAAACTATACAGACAAGAGCTCGGAGGTCACTGGATATCTGGATAGTCATCTTGATACTCTTACTTGCCAGCAACCTTTCAAAAATCCTGGATCCGAAGAAAATCACGAGAAGAATGGGGTCTCGCCACTCGCATCAATGTGGTTTCATCTTGTATGTCAATGGTGAATAATTTAACTGGCTTTGTAATAAAAGCAGGCAGAAACTATTGTATGCCATAAATTCAGTTCTGGCTTTCCGTACGATAATCCGGACAAGGTTTATCTTATGAAAAGTTTGCTTTTGCGAAAACCCTTATCAGACTTAGCATTATTGTTTCAAGCTGTCAAAAAGTCCGACGGGATCAATCCGCAATAACTGACTTTACCGAAACACGGAACAAACAAAAACAGGTACTCAAACTTCAAAGAAACTTTGAAAACTAAAGTTTGCTACAACTGACGGCTATCTTTAACAACTGGCTTTTAAGAGATTCGGTTTTTGGAATTGGCGAAGGCAGTTTTTTTTACGGCTTGTGAATTAGACATAAACGAAACATGAAAATTGTTACTATCTAGCCGCCCTTGATCTATCCTAATTCGTTTGCTTGTCATTTGCCTTGAGTGTAAGTGGAGCTACATGTCGTAAACTTACTTCTAACTGCGCTCTTCTCGCTTTTACAAACTGCTCAGCACGGTTGCCAAAGAATCTCCGATGAGGAAACTCCAAGTTCCCGACCTGCAAAAATGTACTATTGAATCAGTCACAAGTCTGAGTTCAGAGTTTGGTCGCAGTTATAATTTCCGTCTGTATGCGCCCACTTTGTTTTTCAGACGGTAAAAACAAAACCATCTTACAAACAAAAACAACAACAAGAACGAGAACAGCAACTAAAAGCAGCAACAGCAGCAACAATAATAACCAAAACAATCATTGCACTGAAATATATTATCTTAAGTTTTACTTACAAACAAACATGCACAAGATAAGCCGTTAGTAGGGAAAGGATAATGACAATCCAGACATCACGTAAAATCATTTTTTTCCAACTGTTTTCTAAGGCTAATCTTCATATACTCGCCACTGCATTTTGTCTTCGAAAGAGCTGTTTCACTGCTTTAAGAAAAAAGTTTTAAGATACCATATTTCTCTATGAACCACATTTCCCTCTAGGTTTTATAAAGAACTCGGAGCAGTAGATCAAGCTATAAAGCACGTTTTGTCATCGATGACAAATTCGACTCAACTATTCTAAAAAGAGGTTCGATTTTGAATGTCACGTCCACAAATGGCACATCACCATCAATAAAAGATTATAATCAGTACTTTAGAATTCACACATGATACAAACACTTGTTAACTCACTTCAGAATTGGTTTTTTTCATCTGGTTATGAAGTTCTCGGAACTTGCTGTAGCGTCTAAAAACCGACCACGTGTCATTACTAACTGCAATCTGGCGAGTGAACAATAATCATGAGCTGAGTTCACTGCCGAAACGAGGGCAGTCCTTGACTAAAAGAGGAATACTTCGTATAGACATGCATAGAGAAATTCTACTTTTCGTGTAATCTACGCTATGAGATAAAAGGGGTGAAGGGTGCGTGGACGTCTTGGGAAAGGGACTGTGTGGGTTTTTAGATCATTCTACCAGAAAATTAGTTTTTTTATAAAAAAAAGAAAAAAAGAACCTGAGTTTTCTGTGTTAGCAAGTGAACTACAAAAATGTGGTTTGGTCAATGCATTGGCATAACACACCGCACGTATTCAAATAGCCGCCCTAGCTGATTCGTTAATTTTAAGACTTTACAGCGGGCATTCGCTTACTGTTTTTGCAACAAGTGAGGACATTTTTATAGAATACTAAAACAAAGGATAGCAAGTTAATTTCACTTTAGTAAAACAAACTTGCAAATGCTAACATGAACAAAACATAAATAATATAATAATTAATTCGCGGTCTTAAAACTACGCTGCAACTTTGCTCTACTGAACATGGTTATTTCAGGGTGGGCGCTTATTCGAATAAATACGGTAGAATGTTCCTCGTAATTAAGACAGGTTTCTAAGGCTGACGTTTCGAGCGTTAGTCCTTCGTCAGAACAAAAGCACCACACATATAATCTCACTAGTTTTGTCCGATCTCTTCACTTATCTGGTATAATCTATCACTAACCGAAGATATAGCTTGGACTCTTTCTGTATCACGGTGGTGTCAAACGTTAGTCTAACTCTACCCTTATCTGATTCCATACCACTCACCTTCACTTCAAACACGTGGTAGGAATCTCGTCCCAGTCCCCTGAGGATGTAGCGCGGGATCTGGATTTGGATCTGGTTTCTTCTGTAGTTGTTAACTGATTGAAGGAAGCGATTAACGGGAGTCGGGGGCGGCGTGATGTGGAGAGGCGACAAAGAGTCCAGACTGAGGTTGCTCTGATACATTTCCTATAAACAAGAATAACCGCAATTAAGACTCTCTTAATTTTAATAATTATTCTTTCCTAACAGTGGTCCCCTTTGCCTCCTTATTTGTCAGTCAATCAATCAATCAATCAATCAATCAATCAATCAATCAATCAATCAATCAATCAATCAACCAGTCAGTCAGCCAATCAGTCAATCAACCAACCAATCAATCTATCTGCCTTACAGTTTGTTTGAGTCTGTCTGTCCGTCTTTGTGTATGTCTGTTTCTCTGTCTGTCTGCCTATTTTTATGTCTGTCAAAGCGTATGTCTGTCTGTTAGTCAGTCAATCATACGGTTGGTCAGTCTACGTGTCTGCGTCTGTTCCCGTGTCTGCCGCTGTCT
>JANRMR010199656.1:0-10012 GCA_025434825.1 Bergia sp. 'catenularis'
CCAGAAACAATGCTATTCAAAATAAACCAATCACGCGCGACAACAAAGTGGCGTGATCTGACGTGCTATGCATGGCGCGATAACAAACCGTCCGCTTGGCGCACCTCGCGAAGCTGCTAATTGTAAATTCGTATGAGTTAGTTTACAATTTTTTCATGTACAATTTGAAATTTATGAAAAACTCACTCGTGCAAATTAATTCCAAATTGAACAAGAAACCATATGATAACTGCTTCTTATTAAACTGTTTCAACTCAAAGTTTCTTTAAATCAAGGCAAACCTCCATTCAAGAAATGTAATGATTAAAAAAAATAACAACTTGCTATAATATTGCTATCAATTTTATTAATTTTATCATTACTAGTTACCAGTATAAGTTTAATCATTATCTTTATAAATGTCTGTTAAGCTTCAACTGTATCTCCTAGTATCAACAAGAGCTGTGACAATAACTGGGCTACTTACTTTTCACTACCTCTTCCACTTCTACTTGAACCTGTTTGGTTTCAAGCAGTTGTTTTTTGCGATCCTGCAATGAAATGTTCAGTCCATTAGCAACTATCTTGATTTTAAAAGTAAAATCAAGTTTCTGGAACAAAGTCTCAAAGCAAGGGTATAGTGGCATCATTACTGTATTTGATTTGTTAAGAAGCTGAAAACCTTTTTGAAAGCAGTGAAAGCAATCAAAGCTAATTATGCCACTACTTCAGGTCTGTACTGACCAAGTTTTACACAAACATTATAACTTAATTGTACAAAAAACAAATAATTTTGATAGTCACTTGGAAAATTGACTGTTGTCATGTTTTTTGTTTTACTGTTTCTAGTTTCTACTTAGTTTATGAAAAATAATCATATATTGATAGATAGTGAATCTACCATAACCAGTAAGAGACAGGTAGAAATTACCACAGCTGAGAAGCAGAAGAGCCCTTCTTCAAATGAATTCACTAATTGCAGCTTACATGTACAAACTTTTTGATTCAAGGCTCAAAGTTCAGATTTTTCCCAAGTACACTTGTGTGACCAGTTTTCAATTTTAAGGAGTACCCACATACACTTTAAGGGCTGGCCACACGATGCAACATCACATGCAATATTGCACACAGTGGTTAAATTGCATTGTGTGGCCATCATTGAAATTGTTGTGTTATACTGCACACAATATTGCAGAAGTAGAATCAGATTCTACTTGTGCCACATTGCGCTCAACAATTTCATTGAATTTCAGAAGGTGGCCACATGCACACTTGATTGAAACAATTAGCCAGCCCTTTAGTCATATCACCTCAATTTTAGTTACACAAAAACTTTAGTCACACTACATAATAAACTGTTTTCAGAGGTTTAATATGACTATTTTTGAGTAAATCTAATTGAGACATTCTGCCCTCAGAAAGATTTACAAGCACGCTGATCTTGTCTTTCAATAATGTAGTATTTATTTTAGATTTTCCTTACCTGCAGTTCCTGAAGTGCCAAGTCCAAGAAACACTGCTCTTCAGACTGCACAAGAATAATAAAAGAAAATCTTAAGTTTGTATTCAGGTACCTAGTTTGCCTAGCATGTGATAAGAAGACATGGTAAACTGCCAACAAGTTATTCTGAACATCAAACCTGTTCTCTCTTGGCCTGTTGCATCTGTTCATTAAGTGCTTTCTCTTCAATACTTATGACCTGAGGTGGGAAGAAAAACAAAGTGATTGGAATTCAAAGTTCACAGACCTTACTGTGTTTAACTCAACTGGCATCACATCTACTACGCGTATCTGTCAAGATAGGTCTGAGAATGGCCATTTTGGAAATATTTTAGAATAAAAAATCAATAAAATGTGCAGCAGAAATTTAGTTTTATTTCTTACAGAGACAAAACATGCGCATGTACTTTTACACTGACTTCCTTTTCTAGAACAACAGCATCACCAACTTCCTCAACATCAACAAGGCGAGATAAAGCAACAGACTTTTAAATGCAATGAACTTCCTGTAAGTATGGATCAAACTGGCCACTCAGGGCTCGACATTAACGCTGGCCCAATGGCCCCATGGCACTTTTTAACCCTTAGGGCCAGTACAGGCCAGTAACTTTTACAACTAGTGGCCCGATGAGGTCAGCAACTCTTTTAAAAAGTCACTTGGTGAATTTTGTCAATGAGAAAAAACCTTGTCAATTCTTTGATGAACCAGATACAGTCAACACTGGGGTGATCGTAACCCAGACAGTTTATGTGATCCATGAAATTGAAAAGGATAAGACTGCACAGAGCACCATAATTATGTTTAATTGACCTTTGACATAGTTACATTTGTCATGTTGAGCCAGTGCATTTTCATGCTGGGCCTGTAAGGTTTAAATTTTACTGGCCTGATGAGCCAGTGACCTAAATTGGTTAATGTCTTGAAAGTATTGCCACTTATCAAATGTTACCTTCACAAATATGTTGCAAAGAGCAAAATAGTTTTGTTAATATGTAGAAGACATAAATGGATTATTCTATTGTCTTCCTACACTGTGGACATCTTATGAAAATTTGACACTGTTTCACTCAGAGTCACGTTACTTTATAGTTCATATTAAGTTTGTAAATTGATGCATTTCAATTTGAAAATATTCATGACAGCAATTCAGGTTCCACCACTGTGTAACGTGTCTAGATAATGAAACAAAACATAAAGCAATAAATTGTTTCATTTAACTTAGATTTTTTATTTCAAACCTTGCTATTACCTGCTCCAAGACTTCTTGAGAGGATGCCAGCAACAGTTTGGAGTAATGAGTGTCGACTGGGTCTGTAAACAAATATCATGTAGGTAATTCCAGTTACTATGTTGATGCAGAGGAGGCCTCAAAGCTATCCCAGAATGCTTTGCACTCTAATATATCATCAGCTTGGTGGTTTTGAATAAGAATCCCAAACTGGCAACTAGAGTCGTACTGCTTTAATAACATCTTGAAAGAACTAAACAAACTAAAGTAAAACATACTAGTACTTTGAGGTACATTTTATCAGCTAGGCTTTTTACGTCATATTTACATCCTTCCAATTACATGTAATACTTCATTTTGATATGAATGTTGATTTATCTACAAACATTTAACAAACACTGAAACAGCTGTCAAAATTAAAGTCAAACCTGCTGGATATTTTTGGAAAGATATCAAAAACAGAGCAAGTTTTTTTCTCTTAAAAAAAAAACTAATGATGAAAGTCTTGCCCAATTTGAAAATTCCGTAGTATTGTTAAAAGAAACAAAAGTCTTACTGATTACTGTGCTTTGAAAATGATCTTCAAAACCCTCACAAACAAAATGGTATGATAAATATCACTCTCTACACTCTCAGTACACTCAAAGTAACACTTTCCAAGTAAAATATTGTGTCCTTTTTTACTTTCATTGTTTTAGTACTTTGTCGGCTGTACAAATGTACATATATTTCTAGTGATGGATTTTATTATTTTACACAGGACAAACTTGACAAGAAGTGCAAACTGAAATTGTACTCATGGAGTCATGCTGAAGATCTAGAGGACAGACTGTCAAGCTGGTTATAATTTTTCAACCATTGTGCCAAGCTTACACTCAGGTGCTATTATTAAAAACACAAGTACTGTATGGTAACTGCAGTAACAGATGTGAATACGAAGATATTGATTGTATATCTGTTCCTGTTGTCATGTTGTCAGTTATAAAAAGCATTATTAAAAGTCAACAACTGTTTTCAACTGTCTCCTGCTCCTGGTCCATGACCCACTCAGCACCCACTTTAATGGTGATGGCTGCTGCAAACTCGATTAGCCTGGAGAGTAATTGGAATACTTTGACAGTTGTGATTTTGGTGAAACTCTGGGCTTTCCCAACATGTTTTCTCCAATTATTTGGAGTGTTTCCACAGTATGCATGACGTCTTTTCCCCAATTTTCTCATTCAATTCTTCCACTGACTATGTCAGCTCTGTGGCTTGAAAGCACCGAAAATGTCCAAAAATTAGCTAAGTTTTTTATCAAATATCTTTAGAAAATGTCCGCAACTTATAGCGACTTTTCTATTCATAATGTTCATTGTGTATTCATAGATCGTCAGATAAAACATTAAATAAAAAACTGAAATTTTGACAGAGAAACTAGCTTGTAACTGCAACTACATTTTGTACAAATCTGTATAATTAATGTGTTTTCAAGTCAAACAGCTGCGAAGTGCAAATGATAACTTGAATTTTTATGGTTTTTGAAGAAAAACATGCATTTGAAAAACTGTAGTGAGACAAAAATGTAACTCAAAAGAAGATCAGACACTGCAAATGTTTACCATGAAATTCACAGGAACATGCAAAAATCTCTGTTTAATTATGACAATATTTACTGCTGCTCACAAAGTTGAAACTTGCTGAATGAGAACGCTGTCACACAGACACGCAAGGCATATTGGGATAGCTTTGAGGCCTCCTCTGGTGTTGATGTAAAGATAACCATTGCCTTTGCAGTTGCTGTTTTTGTTATTTGTTGTTGTTTATTATTGTTATAATTGTAACTGTTGTCCTTTGTTGCTATTAGTAAACTGTAAGCTTTATATTGGCAAGTTTTTCTCACCATTAATCCTGAATGGCTTTGCCTCTCTTTCTTGCCACTGGGACTTGGGTAAAGCCAGCACTGAATCCTAAAGACATACAAAGACAAACAATAATTAGAAGCAGTACTTTGCAGTTTCACACTTGCTGAATTCAGCAAGAAATAAAATGTGGCAGATAAAGTGTCCACAGACGAAAACCTTAGAGTGAACTGAAAATAATTCTTAACATTTGATATCTTTACATGCCCACAATCACCAATCACACTACTTTCATTTGTGTTTTGTTTAGTAACATTAGTGTTAAAAAATAACATTGAACCTCGTGAAAACTTATGACAGAAATTAACAAGAAAATGGATTCTACCAAGGAGTTGAACTACTGTAGCTTCAAAATAATTATATATTATCAAAGTCTTCATTAATTCTAGTCACTAGCTGCAACATACAACCAAAATATGAAGCATTAGGATGGGCCAATTTGTGATTGGGGGTAAAAGTTTTTCCACATTTGCATGAGGAAGTAGAAAACCTTAAACTTACCTTGGATCTTTTCATGAGTCTCATAGTTATCTCTTCTCCAGCCATAAACTGGTGGTTAGCCATGGCAACAACACTAGCATGATACAAAACAGCACTTCATTAATTTAGGGTTCATACTCTCTGGGACATTTTAAATTCCATGACTTTCCATGACCTTTCTGTGTTTTCCATGACCTCATTTTCACAAAGGCTTATACACGGGTAACATAAAAAGATGGGGCAGCTGGTAGTACCAGTTGGCTTAAACACTGAGATTTACAATATGTGAAATTATCTCAGTTTTGCTATTTTCAAGCACAGTTGATGCTTGGTTTAGCATTCATGTGAAGTGTCTGCAGTGTCAACTTTTAAACCAGAAAACTTGGTTCTATTCCTTTTCCATGACCAAAGCTAAAAATTCCATTCATGATCAAAAATAAAATTCCACAACTTTCCAGATCTGGAAAACAAAATAATTTCAAAAATTCCACGACTTTCCAGGTTTTCCACGACCTGTACAAACCCTGTTAATTACCAAACTCTCTTGCAAACCTTTAGGATGCATTGTACATGTACTAGCAATTACTGCCTCACCCTTTCTGACCTAGGAACATTAAAACAAACCAATCATTGGTAGTTCTCCTTATTTTGAATAATCAATACACTATTTTGTTGTAAAACTTGGTAATCCATATGATTATCAGGGTTTTCTTTTTTCATATATTTTTCAGCAAAACAAGCAAAAAAGAATGATATGAAGAGTCCATTTATGGAGTGCCCATTAATTTATCAATTAAGGTATATTCATTAAATTATTATTTATGTTAATCAATTAAAAAAATCTGGAGTCAACTAAACTTAGACCAAGGTTATGATAGCAAGAGAGTACCTTTTGAGATCTTTCTTGTGGATTGCTTCATAGCAGATAGGGCACTTCTGCCAGGACTTGTCACTCTGAAATCAAAATTCAAGTAATTTGAAGTCCAGTGAGCTTTTCAGAACTGATTTACTGTAACTATACAAAAACATGATCAATGCGACTAGCCTACATGTACCACTAAAACAGAAAAATAACCTTCCATTTAAAGGAAAGACAATAACAGAAATAGCTACGTGTAGTTCCCACGGAAATTAATTATAACAGACAAAATATGGCAAATTGGATTCAAAGAAAGTTATCTGACTTAAACAAGAGAACTTTATGTAGTGTTGTATCAAACAAGGATACTCACCTCAAGACAGGATTCAAACATTACATACCATTTAGTTGCATATATGTGACCAGATTTTTAAAATTGCACCCAAAACATTTAGCTTAGATGAGGTACAGCTGACAAAATGGGACTAGAAATCATAACTCTCTATTTTAGTTGTTATTTCCAACAAAAAATCAATAGAAACTACTTAACTTCAGAGTACCAGCAAGATCAACAAGTTCCATCAATGTGCAAAAACTCTGACTGCTAATACAGCCAACAAAAACCTATTAATTTGCTCACAAAATGGTCATATTTTAAAGTTATTTTGAAATTAGATTTTATTTGACTGTTTTAACAGCACAACCAGAATTTAGGTGGTGCACCTAAAAAATTGAAAACTGGTTGCACAAGTGTGTGTGGGAAAAAAGTTAAAAATCTGAGGCCTGAGAGGCAACACACATGGAGCCATACTTCTATATAACACCACTTCAATGACAAAACATACCCTTTCACAATGGAACTTACCAGTGACTGATAATGGAGCATACAGGCCCAGCAATAGATGTGTCCACACCTTGTGATTTTTGCTGAAGAAAAACAAATTGGAAAATAAATATTATAAATATCATTTTTCAAACCTGTCAAAAGTTTGATCATTTTTTTTTTAAAATGTAATTATAAACTATTCAATTCGTATTTTTCATTTACACATGACATTGATCTCTTCCAAATAGAAGGATTTCAGTTATTGTTATTAATGAATCTACCAGTTCTTGATCATGATTAGCTGTTCGAGACAAAGGTTTCTTTGTTTCTGTCTCAGAGAAGTTTGAATTTGAAAAGGTTTGTTTGTAAACACATTATGTCAGCTAAAACCCACTTAGCACTTGGCTTGTTTTAACTTTCTGTATACTAATGGCCAGCAAATTTCGATGGTGATATGGTAATACTATTAATGACAAGCACAAAAGGTTAACTTTATCACACACCTGCTGTTGGTGGGTACAGACATATTGGGCAGGATGGTACACCATGGCTGTAGATTCTCTGAAAACACAACAGAAGAGAATGTTACTTACAATGTTTTAACAGACAAGTATAGTTGAAATAAGATAATTTGACAGTGAGCTGGGTATTTTAAAACAAAAATACCTTGATACTGTACATGTAAGAAAGTGGCTTAGCAAGAAGCTCATTTTGTTACTGAAATATAACCCAAATTTTAAATACAAACCCAAACATTAGATAAACTTCAAGTTGTAATGAACACATATAAGCATAGTCTGTTGTCAATATAAATGAACAAAATGTACCCTGCAAAAATTCTCTGTTTTGAGGAAGCAGAAACACTGATCTAATATAATTTATTATATCATATCATGTACTGACAGTATACATGTATGTTTATCAATCTAACTTTTATCATATTTTTTTCCTTTTCTATATGTTATTCCAAGACTGCAACATGGTGAGATGCTCAGTCACTACTATCTGAGTCAAAGAACAAATAATCAAAATGTAGCATTTGTAAAATAAATATTACACTTTCTTGCTTGAAATAATCATTTGGTATTAAACAAACTTACTAAGGCAGGGCATCCTTGCATTTGCTGTTCCATCATTGCTATGCTTGCATCAAGCCAATTTTCACAGTAACATATAACTGACATAAGAGCTCTTGCGCTTGCACTTCCGTCATTTACATCACTCATGAAAATCAGGCTTAACTTTGAGCCCTGAAGGTTCATAATGCAGACCTATGGATGGTATTTTATCTCCTCAAGTTTATTAAGCTTGTTAATGTTTCAACTCACCACTTGTTCAACCAAGCTCCAGTCCACCAGAATATCTGGATCAACCGCATACACTGTATAGTCACCACTATCATGGACCACAAACTGACAACTAAAAATGTGAATATACAATGTCAAACAATTGGTTTTTATTTTTAAATATGCAGATAGCACTCAGTCACTGGTTTTTCAAGTCAACTGTTTACCACTTTGATATGTAGTTCCCTACTGTAACATCACAAGTGAAATCAAATAATGATATTTTTCTAGATGCCACTAAGAAAAAATATCAACATATGTTACAAGCCCTGAAATACATAGATCAAAAGGTCTCCTTATAATAATTACAACATGTAGAAACTCAATCTACATTAAGTTGATAATTTGGGCTTCCATAATAGGCAGATTTCAGCTGATGTAAAGTTTACAAACAAAGCTTTTCAAATTCAAACATCTACCAGATGTGAAACAAAGAAACCTTTGTCTCAAACAGCTAATCATGTGCTGGTAGACTCATTAATAACAATTACTGAAATCCTCCTATTCTTTACCACTACTATTTCATTCTCCACCATCACTTTGTTCTAAGTCCAAACTAAAAGCCTATTTGGATCTTCTACCCTACTTTCTCCATTCTTGGTACTACTACAGTATGAACTTTAATGGTCTCACTCCAAATCTCTCTGGAATGGAAGGACTAATTATGTGCATCAACTTACTTGGCTTGCAGAAACTGCTCCTTGTTAAAGGTAGTCTGGCGCTTTCTACCGAATTTAACTCGATGTGCCACAGTCTGTTCACGGGGAGCATACTTGAAGTTTAACAAATAATTCAAGGATGTACCACACTTCTTGCCTCGGTTACCACTTGGGCCTGTCTCAAGATCCAACTCTAAGTTCTGATAAAGAATGGAAAAACTCTTACAACTTTTACAATAAGAAGAACAGCAGCCATGCTGTGATTATGTACATCTCTGTTGACCCCAGTGAATGGTCATAATAATAAATATGCGACTGTCAATGCAAAATCCTGTATAAATGCACTTTGAAATGTTCACATTCGAGCAATTGAAGACAAAAAAAATGCACCTGCATTTGAAAAAATGCAGCCTGCATTCGAAAGCATTCATGCTCACACCTTACTGCGTTCGAACACGTTTTTCAGCGAATGCCCCTCATTTGAAACAAATGCACAAGTGTATTTGAAACAAATGCACCTCGTTCGAAATGGACTCCAGCAGTGTGTTAGAAATGAACAGTCATCAACACAGTAACAGAGTTTACTTGTGGCATCAACTGGAACTCCAGAAAACAATATGTTGTCTGTAGTCCCCTCTTTTCTCTCCCTTTCTCTCCTTCTCCCCTCCCCTCTCTCGCTTTTTGTGTGCTCTCTCATCCACCATCTTTTGATCTCTACAATCTTCCAGAGGAAAAGAGGGGACAACTCACAGTCTACATTAGACCTGCATTCGAACGCATTCATGATCACACCTTGGTGTATTCAAATGTATTTTTTGACGAACACCCCTCCTTTGAAACGAACATATTCGTGTTTGATGTGTGTTTATAATACAGGTTTTCATATGGACAGTCATATATGCTTAAATACATGTAGGTCAACTTATTACATTGTTGATAAATTGAAGATACTAAAAAGATATTACACCAGTACATAATTATAATAAATTATTTTATGTGCTTTTTTGAAAGTTAGGTTTACAAAGCAAATCCAGTTTATTCTAAACTAATAAAGCTGTATGAGAGTTATCCTACAGCCAAACTGACAAAGTTACTACAGGAGTTCCCAGAAAGAAAAAAAATCCAGAGATTTTCCTTGAATGTTTGGTTCCAAAAATATAACTTTTCTTCAAATATTATTGTAAGTTCCAGTTCAGATCCACAGATTTTTTAAACCTTGGTTTGTAGGGGCG
>JANRMR010199667.1:0-10012 GCA_025434825.1 Bergia sp. 'catenularis'
AAAACAAAATTCTCCCAACCTGTTTACAAGGAAACTATGGAGACAGTTTAGGAGAATTCAGCAATGCGTCATATGGCATAGTTGGGGCTGAGAGGGTTAAGGTGATTGTAGCCTAAACAGCTTTAACTCCATGAAACCAAGCCAAGGACAAGACTGCACAGATTACCATCAATGATCATGTTTGACTTTCGCCGTAGTTAAATTTTTCACATTGGGCCAGTGCTAAAAATTTTTATGCTGGGCCAGTAAGTTTTCGATTTTAATGATCTAAAAGTCCTCGTGTCATTTATGGAATTGAGCCCACGCTACAAACCAACGAGTTCACGCCGAGTCAAAACTGGAACCGAGCATGCTCTAACAAAAACAGATAATTCTTGTCTTGGCTGAAGTACATGAATATGATACAGTATTAAAAATTGTATATTATATTAATATTGTTTCTGAATTGGTACATATTATATTAATATTGTTTTTGAATTGGTACATACTCACTAACCTGAATCCAGTCAGCACAGTTCCTGCTAGATACACTTAATCGATTAAAAGCCTCATGTTTTTTTCTTCTTCAATTCTTTACAGCTATGAATATTGTCTGGAAAATCTGTCGGCTTTCGTTCCCCTTCTGAGGGAAGCTTCATATAATCTTTTCCGTACAATCCCTCCAGATTTTCCTTCCAGTTCGCAGGGACATTAAATAGAAATCCCTCGTACTCCATTTTCTTCAACGGGAAGTATTCCTTGCCTAATTTACCATCCAAAATAAACATATCTATCATTAGTCCGTCATGCCACCCACAACCATAATGCATGCAGTATTTGTAACAGCTCTTTTGGTCTCGCAAGCGAGGGTTCCAAGTTCTCTGATAGATTCCAACTTCTTTGTGAGTTATCGAGGCTGCACGTTGCGGATCTGACGGTCGGAGAGGCGGGTCTGAAACAGAATTCTGAAAGAACATATCTTCAGGCAATTCTTTCGCGGCATGTTTAAAGAATTTTATATAGTCTTCCAGTGGCATATTTATATCAGCATCAGTGTCCCACGGTATCGATGCCTTGTGTCTTGCAGCCCCTAATAAAGTTCCTGAAGTCAGCCAGTATTTTATACCATGTTTCTCAGTTACCAAGTGAAAAATCCTTAGCATTCTTGTCATAATTATTTGTGTTTGTCGATGATGTTCCTTTATACGTGCACGGATATCAGGACACTTCAACTTTCCGCCGCCATCAAAATCACACTCGGCCAACTCGCGGTAGAGTTTTGGGCACATTTTGCCACGAGTAAATCTCGCAGAACAGTACTTCTTTCTATCTACATTCGAATTAACGGGGATATATTGAGTTTTGGTAGTTGCAATTAATTCTGTTCTTGTTAAAAGTACCTCTTTTGTCTTTTCAGTGGTAGCAATCGAAGAGAAAGCGTACCAACTGCTCCTGTTCTGCACAGCCACTGGAATCAGTTTTGTCAGGCGTCCATCGAAGACAGATACCAAAATTATCACAAGTAAAACCGACATCACACATATCCCCGCAAAAGCTTTTCGACACGTTTGTGTAAAATTATACTCCTTTCCAAAGACCATGGTTAAAACGACCTTAAACAATGAAAATCAAACAGCATCGGCCGTACACGTTGTGAACTCAAAGCTTGACGCTTACGTCATAACGTCACGATTATCGCGAGACGCATGTCACGATCCCGACACCACCCGGGGCTGGGCAAAATCTCGGGACTTTTTAAAAAAACTAATTTTTTATGTTCATTTTAAGCTTGTTACTCGTTTTACACTGATTCTGGTCTTTTTTGCTCAATATATTGATGTTTTTAAATTATATAATACTGAGATTACCCACACAGGAGGCCCATAATATATCATGAATGAGTGTTGTTGATGTATGGTATCGACCAAATTTATAAGACTTTATATGGGAATTTCGAGTTTCACCGTTATCACTGTAAATAATGAAATAAAGGAATTTTGACTTGCCTGAAGTGTTGTTTATGTCTTTCTTGCTCTGTAGTGGCAATTTCAAGCTATTTCGACGATTTTCAGTCCCTCATTTTTCCCCTTCCAAGAGAAGAGAAAGGATGGAAACAACTCGGCCGCGGTCCAGCTGATCCACACTCGATCATTGCAAAATTTTTGCCGCTAAATCGTGTCACCTCGCTTTTAAACTCCACACAACTACAGGTAGATAGATTTCCAAACGCTTGAAATGCTGAAAGTCCGCAGAGGTCCCTTGTCATGGCTACGAGCTAGCAAGAAAAGATGCTGCCATTACAAAGTTGTTTGAATCCATTACGGGGAAAAGATATCCTGGGAGCCAGAGATACGGCTCGCTATCAGATACAGAGAAGGGAAATACGAGAGATAGAAAGTTCACTCGTACTCGCCTTCGGCCACACGCTCGCTTGTCGGCCTTGTTTAAAATCGCAAAATTGCCTCTGGTTCCAGGGTAGGGAAAGGATGGACCAAGAAGAAACCGTTACTGCTCGGACGGCCTGGACACCAGTCAAAAATTAGCCCGCAACTACGCTGGCTATGGCCCGCGAGGAGACCCGACGGAGTGAATCCAAGTGGATTTAGTCAGTCGGGTCTCCCCGCGCGCTAAGCTTTTACTGCTGGATTGCGGCCGAGTTGTTTCCATCCTTTTCTCTTGCCTTGGAAGGGGAAAAATGAGAGACTGAAAATCGTCGAGAAATAGCTTGAAATCGCCACCACATAACAGGGATTAGGGGGGTTCCAAGGAACCCCCCCGCTCGCGAATGAGGTCCGCTTGTTATTTTATTTTGGGTACTAAAATCTTCTCTGAAACGCCTTAGCAACTTTTTGGCGTTCTAAGGAGCAACATTTCAGGATTTTACGAACACGATCAGGACATACCCAACTGTGCCCCGCCCTGCTGCGCGTTCAAAATTAATGGCGGCCATTACCACAGGAAGCCCAAGCTGTGATTGCGTAGCACACACGAAAGTACATAAAATTATATTTCTATAAGAGCTTCAGCATTTTTATAAAAATCATCAGACACCGAGATTCGCCGATAACTATTGGCATATTGTTCCGCAGTGGTACAAGTTTAATGGAGGACGAATATTTGAAGCAACTAATCTCCGCTGGTTTGAGAAAGAACTTATATTTATGTTTTATCTTGTTCACAACGGCTTTGTTTTCTCAACAAAAAAAGGAAATTTGATATTGTTATAGAAACTATCTAAAGGCAGTTTACAACAGAGAAACGGCAGTCGTAATCGCATCAACTGTAAATTGTATCTGTAAAATTATCTTTAAAAATGGCAAAATAAAGAATTGAATTGAAAAAAAAATACATTCACACTTGGGACGCGAGTGAAGCAAGCGAAGCATAGAAGGTGTGCCTCCGTCATTGTTTCTGTTTTGCAAAATGCTTTGCGTTTGTGTTTGCGTTTGTGATTGCTTCAGTTTAGCTTTGTGTACACAAGAAAATTTGCGAAGCAAACGCAAGCGGAATGAGTGTACAATTATCTTGTGTCTGCGTCATTCCATTCACACTTGTTTTTCTTTGCTCTTGCGTCCGTGTTTGCGTCTCCAGTGTGAACAGGCCTTTACTAACTCGTAAAACACGATCAAACTCACACTTGATCTAGTATGCCTTGGGGTTGTGACCGTAATATAGCTTCAAAATGCATTAATACCTGAAGATTCTGTTTTTAAAATAAACGGGTTTCTTTGACAAATTAAATTACGTTATCATTACACTTTCAGGTTTGAACAAAAATATAGGAAGTTAGTTTTAGAAAGCAGCAGTTTTATATGGAACGAACAAGACACTCTTTGCATTCAGGAAAACAGTCGACTCTTCACAGAATGTTCGATGGTTTTGTTTTCGTTTTTGTCCTCGATTCTTAATTATAATTCTTGAGCATTGACGATTATTTTCAGATATAAGCTTTCAGACGAGTTTGACCCTTTCAGCCCCAAACACGATATGCGTGTTGTTAAATTCTCTTAATCTATTTCCTTGCTTTCCTTTTAAAAGTTTGGAAGAATTTTGCTTTCCATCTTAAATAGATTGCAGTGTGTGGTCAGCTCCTTGATTGTGATAACCAAACAATCTATTTTGAGTGGATCACGCAAGGAGAAGATAAAGTGGTGGGGCTGAAGGTTTATTAATAATGATAATTGAACTGACTGGAGTGCAATGTGGTCTGAAATCATACGAAGTCAGACCAAAATTGCTTGACGCGTCCATGAAGTTCATCTAACAGCTAATTATATCCGTTTTAAAATCAAGCTAAGTTATTTAGTTGTGTTTCATCCATTTTTCTGTAATTTTCTGTAAGTACATGTCAAAATTGCCACCTAATGACGATTGTACACCTCTTTCTTTCTGCTTTTTGTGCTTTATGATTAGTTGTTCAAAACAGTGCGATTACAAATTCAAAACAGGGAAACTAATTCTGCATGTAAACACTGCTGTTGGGAACCAATCCGGCAGATTGCAGGAATTACCATTGATTTCAAAATGGATATAAT
The DNA here is from genome assembly GCA_025434825.1 of Bergia sp. 'catenularis'. Taxonomy (NCBI): domain Eukaryota; kingdom Metazoa; phylum Cnidaria; class Anthozoa; order Zoantharia; family Parazoanthidae; genus Bergia; species Bergia sp. 'catenularis'. The sequence continues at coordinate 4,515 of JANRMR010199667.1, forward strand.
TAAGAAGATAATAGTTTGTATTCTGGGGCGGATCAAGCATTTTAACAATGGGAATCTGAATCACTTATTTCATATTTTAAAAAATATGCCACCGCTTTTGTTAAAATCTACATATTTTGTGCTTTTTTCTTATATTTGGCACCTCGATCGAATTAACCATGTGAACCAATCTTGGATCCGCCACGAATATTTAAAAGTACGGCATAATTTATCGGATGTTTGGACTGTCTCCAGGAATGTGCAGGGTGGGCGGTGGGGAAGGGACGTGAGGGGGGGAGGACGATAGAAGAAGACTTTGGAAGAACTCTCGTTCGCTCGACAAGTTTGCTAATATAAGTGTTAGCACGTGAAATCTCGTCCTCGTCTCAATTTGTCCCCGGCTCTAAAGGCCTTTGTCTTAGCAAATACATCGATCTAATATGAAATACTACTAATATATTACATGTATATATGCTGTAAGGAGGAACAATGCACAGATACAACAACAGCAATAATAACGACAGCAAGAACAATTTATTAAGGCATTCCATTTCAATACACGCACTTTACCAGCAAAAGCTGGTCTGCTTGTTGTAAATTTAGAAAGATATTAGCTATAACAAATAAGAGCTAAAAGCTCAAATGTTTTCCAACTAAAATTATCGACCTCTCGACTAAACGTACAAGATTTATTGCAATTTATCCTTGGAATCTTTTAGGGTTTTATGGGCATTTATTTATCATTTTGTTCCTGCTTGTACATAAGTATCAGAAGTATTAACACGAATTGTCTTGTGTCTCCGTTTAACTCCTAAATTTTTGAACAGCTGACTAGGTAACTTGCGTAAACCAGATTTTGAGAACTTCAGTTTTGAGTTGACATAAACCCTAAGCCTCTTCTAGAATAGCAAAGTAACGTCTGTAGTCCTAAGACATTGTGCAAAACGATCTAAAATGAACGTGAGGAGGCAGTTCAGACCTCCCCAGAAAAAAGATGCAGGTAATACCAAAGAAAATTGAAAGGAAAGTCTATTTTTTTACACTTCAATTAGTTCAAATTCTTGCAAATTAAATAAGAACACTTTTGTATGGGAGTAAGGGGAGATCTTCATAAACTCGGTTATGCCAATCTCAACCTCGGTACCAGGGCTTTTCGCTAGCAAAATGGAGTTACCGCCCCTCCATTTTGCTAGGGAAAAGCCCTGGGAAGAGGTTGTGTCAATCTTGCACCGATACAAACTGTTCGTAGTTACAATTCACTTCCAAATATACACTGTACTGTTGCTATAATGGTTCACAACTGCCAGATAACGTTTTCCCTTGTGTGTGAATACACGGACGTGACTTGCCCCGACTGTTGGAAGATGCTGGTACAAGTTGAACTTGTTATCAACCATCTTGTAAACTACAGACTTTACATTATATTCGACGCTGCTTTGTGCTCTGTGGTTAGCCACGACCAGAAACACTTCACCCTCTGCAGTGGTAAAAGATTCGAATCCAATTGCGCCAAAAGTCGGGATGGACTGGTGGTGGACGAACTTGCTGTCGTTCCATCGGTAAATGTACGAATCAGTATCACGTTTGTTTTGGGTCTTGTAGTTTGCGATGGCGAGGTAAAAGGTACCGTTGGCTTCGAAGCTGTGCGGTTCGCCGTAAACGGTATTTGAGGGAAGATTCTGGAACGGTTCAAACTGACTTCCCGACCATTTCAGAACCGTGGTTGCCTTACCAGCGACCCCTCTGCCACACGTGAAATACGTGACGTTCTGAATGGTAAAAGTGTCGCATCTGTATGGGTATGTCATTTGAATGTCTTGTGTCTTGCTTCCGAAGTTTCCATTTTTCCATTCGTAGATGGAAACTTGGTGGCTGTCATAGTTACTAAATGATGTGAATTTCCTCATGTTTATAGTGAAGTAGTGTACGTCAATAACACGGTTAGTTGGAATGCGTTGAAACTCTTTAAAATTTCCCGCTTCCCATCTGAAAATTACAGAATCCTGTCTGTAGCTCTTACCAAAGTAATGGTTTCCCACCGCCAGGAAATGATCGTCGTGGATTGCGAAAGATTCGAAGTCCCACACACTTAGTGAGTCAAGTGTCTGGTTGAGTGTGAAGTTATTTTGCTGCAGCACGTACACCGGTATTTTTGTTTTGTATCCAAGGGAGCTGGAACGTCTACTGGCAAAGGCGATGAACAGATCATTTCTTATTTCGAATAATGTGGACGCCGAACCCCGTGTTGTGTGAAATGTTTGAAATAACTCAAAGCATCCGGGAGTTTCTGAAATAAACAATATTTGTTATCTCTTGTTTGCTTAGGAAAGAGATCCCTGAGTTAACACCCTATCTGGCCAAACGAACGGCTCAGGCAACAACGAAAAAGAGAATCAGAGTTTCTTTTGATTTATAAAATTATGCAAATTTTGTGCGTCATTCTTCACCATACACCGTATTTCTAACACAAATTACTTAAATATTTTTTAATTAACCCAAATTAGAAACGTTCACTCGCGCGCCCGTGTAATTCGAGAAGTTTTTATCTTGAATAAAAACATTTTACGCATGAGCATTAGAGCCCTTCGTTTGGCAGGAGGCCACACGCAATCTGGGAACGAGGATAGATCACAAATTTCAATGTCTGATAAAAAGGGGGAAACAATGCAACGTTTAGAAAAACGATGATAACAGAAGATGTAATTTAGCCTTACAAAGCCCGTAGAAATAACCCTACCTGTGATTTACTATTTCCATCACCTTTTCTTATTCAAAGGCTCGAAAATCTGCATTCGTCTTTTATTTCTAATGTAAGCAGCTTCAACCTACAAATTTATTAAACTCAATGTAGCATTTAAATACTTTCTATTTTAGAAACATTTTTTGTTGGCTAACATCGACCAGCTTGCTTAAGGGGAAAGAAAACAATTGTTAGGTCTTTGATTCGCATGGAATGTCTTACAAGGAAGATAAATCGTTATTACTTACTTGGACAGCATAAATCTTTCTTAAGTTTCTCACCAATACAGCCTGAACCACCGTTTTGTGGAGAAGGATTTACACAGGCTCGTGATCTGTTCCGATAACTGGGAGTGAGATCTCCACTGGACCGTAAAATATTGCACTTGCCCCAACTTCCCCATTCTGACCAGCCTCCATTCACTGAGAAATACGAACTGAACATTCAATGATAGTATAGTACAGAACATGTACACTTACTCCACCTTCCCCATTCTGACCAGTCTCCGTTCACTGAGGGATACAAACTGAACATTCAATGATAGTACAGTACAGAACAATTACACTCACTCCATCTTCCCCTTCTGACCAGCCTCCATTCACTGAGGAATACAAACTGAACATTCGATGATAGCACAGTACAGAGCACTTACAATTACAGTACTCTGTTTTCCTTATTTTAACTCTATTTAGACTGGGGGAAGGGGGGTGGGGGCTCCAAATGCCTGCGCAACTTCAAAGAGCTCGTACTTCTAGACAATTTAAAATAATAAAAATTTATTGAGGAATTCGATGATGTGGTAGAATTTTTGTCATGGGGTCGGACGTTGCCATGGCAACTGCATTTTGGACGACATGTTTTGGTTAATTTCCATATTTATTGTTTATTTGGATTTAATTGGGTTGTAATGCTAGCAAATTTTTATTCTAACCATGTTGAGCACTTTTGTGAAGATTAAAGGTGCTTTGCGACTAATTAATGGCATTGGTGACGCCACAGTAGTTCAAATGCAAAATTCAAAATGGCAGTAAATGACGTCACACCAGTGTGACGTCACAGAAATTAATTGGAGCTCTCTAGGATATTTTTGTGCGAGTTGTTTTAGTCCCTGTTTGTTGAAACATGCAGCTTCAAAATTTAAGAATGAAATTGATTGTAACTGGCATTACCGCCCACTCCCCACTTCCTATCTCATGTATCTTCAAATCCTATATTTTACTATCCAATATTAGTGCTGGAAATCAGTCTTTCAACTGTTTCTGGATTTAAGTATTTATATTGTGCTGTTAGAGGTCAAATTAGAAATCTATATTCCTTTGTATGTGATTTTTTGTTGCATTTGCATGCAGTGTAAGTAAAAATAAAGAAATATTGCAAAACCATATTTTTTCTGGGATGTGGCATCATTCTGACGTAATATGAACATGTGAACTACTGCAATCTAATTAGCTACCGGCGTTTTATCTGACCTCCAACTTTCATGGCAATAGGATTAATACTTTTGGATTTACAGAGGAAGGGGGGGGGGAGGGGTGGGGGGGCTTTTGAAGCCTTTTAAAGCCCTTTGAAGTCCCCCCTCCCTCTTCAGTCACAGAAACTCCAAAAAAGCCCAGTCTGAATAGAGTTAATTAGGCTCATCGTTGTTTTCGTCGTTTAGTTACTCCAACCAAGAACAGCCCAAGCTGAAAGTTAGTCTTATCCATGATTGAGTCTTTTATATAAGACTTTTTGTGGGAATATATCTCGTTTTCCTAAAACCGTAAATATTTTTTCAAATAGCACACAAAAAGCTTCCTTTTCTCAGTTGCTGATTCTTTGTATCTTGCTTATACAATCTGGGGCCATTGGAAGAAAAATCTGTAAATAGAGACTTTAGCAATACCGAAATACTCGGATTTCTGGCAGCTTTCCCCGGATGCGTTATAGTTATGCGTATGCGTATTGTTGATTCTTTGTATCTTGCTTATACAATCTAGGGCCATTGGAAGAAAAATCTGTAAATAGAGACTTCAGCAATACCAAAATACTCGGATTTCTGGCAGCTTTCCCCGGATGCGTTATAGTTATGCGTACCCCAAAACGTTGGCTAAAAAGATTGGGGTGTATATTTATAACGAACAATGTAACTGTGGACAGCTGCTCGAAATCCGAGTATTTCGGAATTGCTAAAGCCTTGACTAATATATGAGTACAGATTACATCTTCGGTATATCCATCCCGTTGGTTCAGTGCCGGAATGTAATTGGACAAATCCCCATCACATTTTCGTATAAAAAGACACAATTAAGAAAAGAAACATCTTAACTCTATCGATCTGACAGAATCTGCCTTTCCAACTACATTATACACTAGAAGATATTCACTAATAACTTTATCAGGGGGTATAGGTTTACCGAACTCGGAAGTGGGAAGTTGGAAGTTTGAAATTAGAAGTGGCCCTTCTCGTCCATCGTAGTTCAAAAACCCTGATTGATAACTTGAAAGAAACAGAACGTTAATATCTCACTGAAACACAGAAGTGCTTCTCTTACCACAAGTTTGCAGCTCTGAAGATCTTCCATCACAGTACTTTCCACCATTTTCGGGAGATGGGTTGTTACATGACCTTGACCTTTGTCGCGTTCGTTTAGTTCCAGCTTCAGAGTTGAAACAGTTTGTCCACTGTCCCCATTCGCCCCAGCCTCCGTCGACCACTGCAGGTTCAGAGCAATTTAACTTTAGCATTAAATTGGAAAACAACCTTAATCGTACAGATTGATACTAAAAATTATAACAAACT
>JANRMR010199678.1:0-10011 GCA_025434825.1 Bergia sp. 'catenularis'
CCCTCCCCCTTGCTTTTATATGTTTGGCTCAAAGACATGTCAGTTTAAGGGTTAAGTAGCACTTAAAGCAATGGCAATGAATGGTGGTTATGAATTTTTTTAAACCAGGAAAATAAATCGAATGACGAGCCAGCTGATAAAGCTGACAATCAAAGACACGTTACTCACAGTTTCCGTAACGAGGTTAGTTCTGTGAACTCGCCCTTGGCAATGGCTGTTATGCTGTTCTCATGTAGTAACCTAACAAAGACATAATTGTGTTTTCACAAGCATACGATCAACATGTGTGCGATTACTCAATAACTGCTGCTTGTTAAAGGTTCATATTGGGTTTGCTTTTACAAATTTAATGTTGAGATATCTACCAACACGAAAAACCGTGAGAAACGAGTCTTCAAGTACTAGCCGAAATTAGAAACAAATACGGGGCCGGTGCAGAGCCAGGATTTCAGAGAAAGGGTTTTCGAACGACTTCTAAAGATTCGTTAATACATTAGGTTTTTTTTAACAGGCTACCGTTTTGGTCATTCTTTTAGTGTGTACGAATAATTAACCTACCAATAAATATCCTGTAACAACCTATTAAAGTAGTCATATGATTAATATTCCAATATTATAAGTAATTTTAGTAGATAATCATTTGAATAAAGAAATTGCTTGAAGCATATCTTTCAGTTGCCTTTAATTTGGGGACTCAGTTGTTTTCCTATGTATAAGGAGAACCCGCCTTTAGTTGTAAAAATACGAGAGTTAACATATACAGGATAATTATGCCTAAGCTGTACATGCATTTAAAGAGTTCAGCTCCTTTATAACCTGGTATTCAAGTCGGTTTCTCCCAGTTACGTTTAATCATAAGTAATCATAAGCTATTCTTGCTACTGCCGCACCTTTGTATAAGGGAAGTTCTTTGCAAAACTTAAAACCTAACCGATATTCAGATTGACTATTTGAGCACTTAAGGATATGAACGCAGCTGACCTAAGATTGTTCAAGGAACTGATGCACATGAAGGGCGAACGGCAACGATCTTAACTATCTTGTTTGAAAGTACTTGAATAATTTGCATTTGGAGAATGCTATCTTTGTTCCCCAAGATAACATCACTAGTTCTAAATATATTACCGGTTAAGTGAAGTAGTGACCTGTTGCAAATGTTTTCATTTTATAAGGAGAAGTATACAAATCTTATTTCGACAGTTTCCGTTTGTAAAACTAGAGAAGGTGTTATTTTTATTTGATAAGATTTTGTATTCGTTCTTAAGCAAGCTGAGCTGGAAAAAGTGTGTTCAATAGGGGGAAGTAGTGATGTGGTTCAACTTCTATTTCCTGGCAAAAGCTTTAAAGAGGTCAGAGGAAAACTGGTTTCTAACGTCACTTATGACAGTGCAGGTTGTTCCGTTTCGGCAAAAGTGTTGTTTATTGAATAACTGACAATGACTGGACGGAAGGGAGCCGGTCGATTTCACAGAAGTCACTGCAATTGTTCACTGCAAACAAAGTAGGTATGAGCTTTCAGCTCAAACAAATTCTGAGAGACGAGCTGCTAAGGTAGGTTAAGTCCTAAATCCGTGAGCGTGTTTCTGGCCATGGTACTTTGCACATCTGTGATCTGACTGGTACGGCCAAGGAAAAAAAAAACTATTCCTAGCATGTCATTGATTGAAATCCGTGCCACAATGGGCTGAAATTAGTTTGTGATTCGTGGTTTGCCGGATAGCTGTGAGGGTAATGACACGGTTTTGATTGGATTGAATATACAAATCCTAACTGACAAATCACATCTTAAAACGACCAATAGATGTACAATAGCTCAAGAACTGAGGCTTCGTCTGCTGTTTTCAACGAATTTCGATAGCTCAGTTTGCTCTGGGTCAGCTGCCGTGGCAACTCTGATGTCCTATAATGTGGCATTCTGAAGGCTAGGCTGATCAGAATTGGTGCTCTCCAACTCTTGGCGGTAGACAATTTCTTCATGAATGGACTTGTGTGACACGGAACAAAACGTCGTTGATGAGATATATAGAATTCTGTGTCGCCTTACTTTAAAAAATAGCAACAGAGTGTAATCCCTCCTACTTAGAAGGCGACGTGAAGTGTTTGAGTGGCTTGTGGTCAGTGTTCACTATTACAACATGCTTGCCAAAAATTAGCTGATCAAATTTCTAGAATGTTTGCCACGAAAACCATGATTGTTCGATAGTGTTCGGCGACAGTGGTGTCATACGAGGACTTGCTGTTGTCTTTACCCGTTGTTATTTCTGACACTATGTAATAAAATTAACTGAGTGCAAAAGAAATATTGTAATGATAGTCATTAGAGAGATTAAGCATCGCGTTTACGGCAAACGGTAAACGGCAGAAGTGATCACGTGACCATTATTTTCCCTCATTTGTCGTTTACCGTTTGCTTTTTCTAAGTGAAGGAAAGTAGTTTCGTGTTAGTCACAAAGATGAGAATTATTTTGCACCATTCTCGTGTGCTTATTATTGATTTTAAGGAAACGTAAACGGGAATCCGATGTTTGCCGTTTGCCGTAAACGCGAAGCTAAATCTCTCTACTGTGTACACTATTACCTGAACAACAAGTCTACCTACAAAGTCTGATGGGAAATTTAGTTCATTCCCAGTCCTCAATGCATTTGCATCTGCTTTCAGATATGCGGCTTGTTAAACAGAATGATTAGATGTCCAGTCACATAAATTAGGTTGAATGTCTTTTTCTTTCTTTTTTTTTTGGTGAAATTTAGTTTTCCAACTGGAGCAAGAAATATGTTGTTGTTGCTTTTGATCGACGGACGCTCATAACCGAAGTCGAGAACTTACTTTTCTAACTTTAAGTAGCAGTGAAAATTGTATTGATGATTAGTGGTTACACCGTTTCGTGGACCACAGATAGAGGAAGATAAAAATTCGAATAAAGAAGTATTAAGCTGTCATTCGGAGAGGTGTTGCTTACAGCTCCTGTAACGACGTTAATCCAGTAACTTCAATGGCTGTCAACTTGTTGTCATGCAGATCCCTACAAAGAAAGAATTTTGATCTTTATCTCAATATCTTAATTATATGTATATAATCACCCAACAACAAATTTGATATTGGGTTTGCAGTTATAAAGTAAATGTACGACAAAACGCAAGAAATCAGTTTTTGATTACTAGCCGAGATATAAAACAAATACGAAGCTAGCGAAGGGAGCAATGAATGACTTCTAAGGATTCGTATTTTACAATGAATTTTCAACAAGTGTACTACTGCTTTAGTGAAATTGTCCTTATTTTTGCAATTTTATTTGGTTTAACCTCGGACAATGGTATTTTTCACAACAAATTAACTCAGGGGGGTGAGAAGAGGAGGGGGGGGTTTCAATCGGACCCCTCATCGTCATCATCATCATCATCATCATCTTTCTTTGTTTAGACACAGTAAAATACATCAGCAATTGAATTTTGCATATGGTCACACAAAAACGTTTGCACTTTGGCATGTTAACAGCTTTAGGTTAACTAATTATGTTCCGTAGAAAATCAAGTTCTAATTAACTGTTGACATGGCAACAGTCGTTTCACATCAAGATCCACCATATTTGATTTTGAATTTTTTTTTCCCCAAAAATGCGGCATATGTTCTTGAAATAAGTAGAAATAATGTATATACAGTCTCAAATTAAAAAAAAAAATCAAGATTAAATTGGAAAAAGGGAAATTAGAACAAATTTTGTCAAAAAATACCGCTTTTGATTCAAACGAACATTTGCATAATTATTTTGCATAATTACTTTTGATGACGCCATCCCATTAACGACAAAAAATGTCTTCATATTCGTTCTACGGGTACAGCAAGTTTCATTTTTATTGTTTCAAAGTTTCAAGTTTTAGGTCGGAAAAACTTAGGAGGGTGGGTCAATTGGGCCCCCCACCCCTCCCCCTTGCATTTGTTCTATTCTCCTTCGGTTATAAGTTCCTTCACTTATTTGCTCACTCAGTTAAAATAACTGTTGGCCCTTTGATTATACGTTCCCTTTGGTTATAAGTGCCATCCAAACAATATCAGCCGTTGATGTTTCTGCTGGAAATCGAGACTGAGGTCCACTTTTGGGAATAGCCATGAAAAGTATTCAATTGCTAAATTACACAATCAAAGCAATATTCAGACATCTCTCATCCTATGTTCTCTTTAATTAATTAATTAATTTATTTATCTTTTTTTTTTTATATTCTTATTTTTTTATTTATTTTGCTTTGCGCAATTTTTTCGTTTGAAGAAGGCTGCCAGAGCAGCTTAGAACAACAGAGGCCCAGAAGCTCATTGTCAGTATAATTGTTGTCCAAGAGATATACACGAGGCTGGTAGAAGTTCTAAGCTCAGTTTGCAATATTATTGAACTTTGAATTATTTTAAAATCAAAAAATATGTTATATTATTCATCAATATTTTAGCGTATAATAATTGCAATTGGACTTTGCCACTACGCTTAGGTAAAGTGTGAGTATAAAACTTATAATAGTTTCTTATTTTCTATGTAGGCGTCTTAATTATCCTTTAACAAGAGTTTGAAAGAATTTGAATAGGTAATAGCATGATTTGTAGTGGCAGCATAAATGCCACGAGTGATATTTCAAAGTTGTTTTACGAAATTGCACGAGCCGTAGGCGAGTGAAATTTGGAACAACTTTGAAACATCATGAGTGATATTTATGCCAAATATCACGTACAAATCATACAATTATTTTTTAATACTAATACCTGAGAAATTTCTGTAACAGTATCTGTTTATTTCATCTCGCGCATTGAATGGGCTTGTCATTTTCACACGTAGGTATTTTAAAATTACGCCCAATCAGATTGCAGAAATTTCTCAGGTAATGGTATAAGTAGAATAAATTGAACAGGCCTAATGCAGTGCTGTTTCAATCTGAAAAGTACAAATAAGCAACCCTGTGAATGTCGGTTGCATTGTCTCAAGATATGTAGTCTAGATATAGTCCACATATATAGAAGCAGGCGTAGCTCAGTTGGTTAGTGCGCGGCCTTCGGAGCTAGAGGTCCCCAGTTCGATTTTCGGTGACTCCAACGTCTGCTTCGACTTCCCTCCGATCTCTGTAGCTTTAGCTTTAAATATCCGCAAAACAGAGCACTGACTGGGGGAGGGGGGTAAAGTGCGCACCGAGGGCCACAAGTTTAAAAGTTGTATTACTGTCACGTGTTACCCTCGTTAAAGAAAGTTGCTTTACCTTAACCTTTAGTCTAATTTTACCTTAACCTTTAGTCTAATCTATTGTGTTTGACTATTGGAAGCCCAAAACCAAATTTTAAACTAGAAATATGTTTTCTAACATAATGTGACGGTAGAATATTTGGCAATGTTTACTATCTATGTATTTGCGTAGAACCATAGACAAAGTAAAATATTTCGCAAGACGAGTTATCAGGTTTAACAATATGAGAACGTGTTCCTTACAATCTCAGTAACGACGTCAACCCTGAAAATGTGCCTTTGGGTATGATTGTTATTTTGTTTGCCTCTAAATCCCTAAAAATAAAAATAAAAAAGGAAAGAAAACTGTTGTTAGAAGCAGCTTATCAACATGAAAAAGAGTGCAAATAGAAACAAATATATATATATATATAACTAACAACAGTATATATATATATATATATACTGTACATATATATATATATATAATGTGTACAGTTTTCCAGCCACGGAAGGAATCTAGGCCCAAAGCCTGCTCCACCAGAATGAAGTACTGTCCATTATGGCATGGTGCGACGAGCCGATACACAATAAACTGGACATGCTTCTGCCACAAAACCTTTTCTTTTTTTATTTTTCCGACCGGTTTCGCCTTAAAGCGTGTCCACTTTATTGCGTATCGGCTCATCGCACCATGCCATAATGGACAGTACTTCATTCTGGTGGAGCAGGCTTTGGGCCTAGACCCATATATATACAAGAAGGAAGTTATTTCTGCGGACACAGAGTGCTCAACCGCAGGGAGCAATACAAAAATAAAATAAATAGGCGAAAGAAATCTTTCAAGATTTACTCATCTTTGAGCACTACAAACTTGTTTCGAGTGGTCCGCTCGGTCCACTCTCGTCAGGTGCATAAATTATCACAAAGAGTACTTGGCTTTAGAAGCTGTATAATTTACATGATAGCCAAAGTGATTGGGAGTTTCTAAATGTTCTTGAGAAAGTATTTGCTCGCGTGCTGGCATGCACTTGCTAGCTCGTTGTACTTGTTGAGCGTGCACGATTCTGGCTTACATACGTTGAAACAGCAAACGTCTTACATACACATGGTTTTATTACAAACGTTTCGCCCATTCGGGCTTCTTCAGTGTAGTTGTAGGATTACAATAGCTGGAACAAATTCTAAATTAAAAGTTTCGCCTAATATATGTTCTAAAACTATTACAAATATGTTATGAATAAAACTATAATAAAAATATCTATTAAAATTAAGTGATGATCGCTAAGATATAATAACTATGGAAATAATGCCAAAAATATCTAATGATTATGATAATTATCATAATAATAGATATAATAATAATAATGGTGCAAGAAGGCCAAGCAAACAAATTTCCGCTTGTATTAGATTTCAATCCACGCTTACCAAATGTTGGCAAAATCATCAGAGAAAATTTGCATCTACTGTACGCCTCACTAACTTTAGCCAAATTTTTTCCCGCCGGTTCTATCATTCCATCATTCAGGCGTCCGAGAAACATAAAGGACATTTTATCGCTCAAACCTAGGATGGATCACAATCATCAGTCACAGAACGGCTGTTTTGCTTGTAAGGCTAATAGATGCGATCTTTGCATAAAATTACCTTAAGGAAACTTCTAATTTTTCCAGCACTAAAACCGGTAAAGCCTGCCCAATCAAGCAAACAGTTAATTGCAATTCCGACAAGGTAATTTACCTTGCCACGTGCAAGAAATGCACGATTCAATATGTCGGATCAACAAGCACACCTTTTAAAGTGAGATATCGAAACCACAAGTCATCTATGGTAACTAACAAAAAGACCTGTGGAGTGGCCATATATTATAATAAGATCCCGCATAACTTAGATGATTTTGAGTTTCTCATTATTGAGCAGAACGAACTTCTGCTTACGAGAGAAGCTTATTGGTGCGTTCAGCTATGTACACTCCAACCATTTGGGTTGAACAAAAGAGCGGAATTTAATTCCAATCACAGGATCAAGTACGATACCTTGGCTTTCTGGCACCATTATTATTATTATATCTATTATTATGATAATTATCATAATCATTAGATATTTTTGGCATTATTTCCATAGTTATTATATCTTAGCGATCATCACTTAATTTTAATAGATATTTTTATTATAGTTTTATTCATAACATATTTGTAATAGTTTTAGAACATATATTAGGCGAAACTTTTAATTTAGAATTTGTTCCAGATATTGTAATCCTACAGCTACACTGAAGAAGCCCGAATGGGCGAAACATTTGTAATAAAACCATGTGTATGTAAGACGTTTGCTGTTTCAACCTTGATTCAAAGCTACAAATTCCTTGTTAAAGCAAGCAGTATCTGAGAAGATCCTTCTTATGAGCGGCATCGCTGTTGGAAAGCTAATTATTCCTTGGATTCAAACCTATATATATATATATATATATATATATAGCTTAGCAATAAAAAGGCAACGGACGTACAAACTCTTTGAATCCCTTTATTGCAAATATTTCGGTCATTCGACCTTCATCAGTGCGCTTTTACAACATTCTGACCGCGTAAACAAGCTAAATTTACTAGTAAAAATACAAAGTAGAAAACAATGATACTAATGAGTAGATAATATAAAAATAGTTTCTAAAACAATTATGCTAAAAATGTATGCAAATATACTCTAAAAATAATATGAACCAGCTAACTATTTGTTATACCTGATTCTATGCTTAAGATTGAATTCCTGTCTCTTATTCAGCCCGTGCGGAAAAACGTGCAGAGCTGTGCACTCCAAAAAGCTTCTCTAGTTTTAGCATAATTGTTTTAGAAACTGTTTTTATATTATCTACTCATTAATATCATTGTTTTCAAATTTGCATATATACTATTAAATGTAGCTTGTTTTACGCGGTCAGAATGTTGTAAAAGCGCACTGATGAAGGTCGAATGACCGAAATATTTGCAGTAAAGGGATGCAAGAAGTTTGTATGTCTGTCGCCCTTTTATTCCTAAACTACAAGTTCCTCTACTGGACAAACGAAGTGTATCTTTTTTGATCCTCCTTGTCAAGAAATTATCGTTGGAAAACGAACTTCATTATACAACACTATATATATATATACAACTATAAATATATATATATATATAACCAATGTTCAACAGCCACGCACCAATTATTCTAAAAATATATTCAGCTATAGCGGTGCCGTTGTTTGGAACGACCTGCCTGGTGACGTGAGAAACGCACGATCCCTCGGGCAATTCAAAAGAATAATTAGGAACGTGATTTAAGGGTCTGATATTTTTGAAGATATTATATTATTAAGTTGTAGAAGGATTAGATTAGATACATTCGCTAGTTTTCTTCTTATTAGTACTATAATTATTATATTTACTGCTAATCAATTTATTCAAATATTACATGTATACAGCTATATCTGTCTATCCAGTTCTACCAAATACAGTTTTGTTGTTGCAATTGTTGTTCTTGCCTTTAACTAACGTCCAAAACTGAAGTCAGGACAAGAAATTCATTTTCTAACGTAAAGTAGCAGTGAAAATGATAATGATGATTAGCAGCTATGAATATGCTAAAAAAATTGATAAGAAAAAATATATATATCATTTTGAATAACGAGTTGTTAGGACGTGCTACTTACAATCTCTCCAATGATTTTAGTTCAGTAAATGCGCACATGGAGATGGTTGTTATTTTGTTGTTATCCAAATACCTAAAAAAACAGCAATTCTGCTTCAGAAGGAACTCATAAAATTATTATGTGAATTCACTCAATAATTTTTATCCCTTAAATTTTCATCAATATTTGTGTCATCCTGATAACTAACAAAGGAAGATTTGTTATTTTACAAGCAACTCGTAAATATATGAGTGTAAACATACAACAACTGCTGTCCATTAAATGCTTATATTAGATTTGCTGTGACAAAGTTAACGTGGAGATTCTAGAACCAAGATAAAGTAAATGGTTGGGAAGACGAGTCATCAAGCTGACAATTGTAGGCGTGTACTTACAGGTGCTCCAACGATGTTAATCCTGTAAATGCATCACCTGGGAGGGCTGTAATTTTGTTCTCAGACATCCACCTAACAAAGAAATAATTTTGCTTTTACAAGCGACTTATAGGGGAACACTAATCTGCGGAACGGCAGAATGCAAAACGGCAGACTGCGGAACCTGCAGACCACGGAACCTGCAGAACCATATAAAAAGATAAACCAAACTACGAGCCCCAGGGAACATTTTAGTATTTACATAGTAAGGTAAATAGTTATTCAATCTTTCATTGATGAGAGCAAGCGTGACGTCACTTAGACTAGTGTGAGTGGCTTCCGCTTCACTAAACGAGTGATCAGGGGTTCGATCGCACAAAACGGATCTCTTGGATTGGAACCCAGTGAAACCCAGATCTTTGCTCGGCCAATATTGCAGTGGGCTGAAAATCGACCAGGGGGAGGTGGGAAGGAAGTAAACCAGTTTGCATTGCGCGCGAAAAAGACTGGCCGAGTCACATGCTTCAATTGTTTGCAACCGGTTGGTGTAGTCGTTTATATTTTACTAACACTGCCTGCAGTTTGGTTGTAAACATGGCAATAAAAAAAGAAGCAAGTCGGCCACCAAGCATGGAAATGAACTTCTGATTCTTTTGGCCGAAATAAAAATAATTATTGCTTTTAGAAGTACAGTAAAAACCCGTATAAAAGAACACGTGTTTTGGGGGTTCAGGCTGATTTTGTTCTTATATATCGGGTGTTTTCTGCAAAATCAGCCTGA
>JANRMR010199700.1:2267-13997 GCA_025434825.1 Bergia sp. 'catenularis'
AACTCCCACCCTGAAAAGTAAATATATTTGTTTGCTCTGACAGTGGGCTAACACTTGAAACATCAGCTTTACATCCAACCTCACAGTAAAAAAAATCAATCTTTGTTGATCAAACTAAATATTTAGATTAACTCCCAATGTAGAAAACAATTTGTTTTTCAAAAATAGTCTAACTGTTTAACTCTCACTGCTTACCTGCACCTCCCACTTTCCCCTCCCCATCTTTGCTGGTCTCTCCCTCTCCCTCTCCCTCTCCCTCTGAGGCATTGATAGTGTATCAAACTCTTAGTTACCTGCTTTGATCATCTTCTGAGTCTACAAAACTGGTTGTTTCTAAGTCACTTGAACCAGTTTCATAATCTCTTCTTCCACTAATACTTCCACCTTGCATTCTGTGCCTCTGAATTTGGGCCACTATAAAATGATACAATGGAAAGCAGTTGGAGTAACTGCATAATAGCATGGTTCTTCCCTTAATCCCAATCTAAAATTTAAGGATTTTTCATGGTACAGTAAAGTCATTTTGCAGACCTGTGGTACAAGCATGTTGCACCCAAATACAAGAAAAAAGCATCCTAAAATCTAACAAAGTGGCCTCTGATATAAATAAAGGACTGCAAAACAAAGCTTGGTCTATTTATTAATATATTGGAGGAACTGAGTGTTCTTTCCATAAAAATTCTCACTTGCACACAACTGACATATATAACATTTTGTTGAGTAAAAAATACAAACTTCAAACTCAGGCTGTAAGAAGATAAATTTTAAGGATTTTTCATGCACTTGGGCATTTTTTTCACGTTTTAAGGACCGGTGCGAACCCTATTATCAATCCTTTCACTCTCGCCAGGTTTAACAACATTCATCTCCACTTGCAGTAATCAATACAAAATAAATCCATTGGTAGTGAGAATAAAGGAGATCAACATCTACTCCAAACACTTGTAACCTAGCAGTAGGTGAATTATGATGATTAATTTGACGAGGACTTGTTGATGATCAAAAGTCTTTTAATTCTTGGATGAAGAATAGTCAACCGTCCCTGACAGTAAGGTGTTACAACTGTGTCAAATGGTTGTTTACACACAATTTTATCTCTACGTGACAAAATGGCAAATGATCACGAAAACTTTGAAAGGCAAATAAAAACTATTACATTTGTATTTGGAATTCTATCACGTAAGGTGTAATACTGGGTGACTGTTCCTGAGTTCAGAGAAAACAGACAACTAAAACTTTTTGAATCAAGTTCACTTGGTTACACACTTAAGATGACATCCAAAATTATCCAAACTTTTTACAGAGAATGCATGGATATAAAAAATGAAGATAATTTTACCAACAAGAGCAAGCCCCCTGACATGTGGGTAGCCTTGACCTGTAATTTTGGACAAATTTGTTGGAGCTGAGGTCTCTAATGAGGTGTTAAAACATTTTCTCTTCCCTTTCCCCCATTCGATGGTGATAATAACCAGACAATTTTCTTTTCTGGATACACTTAAGATTCCCCAGTCAACACTGTCTGGGGAAAGGAAACTCGTTTTCTACAAGAACCTTTGTTTTTCTCAAAAAACAGAGAGATTTTAAACCATTCCAAGTCTTTTTTCTGGGACTACAGTTAATCAACTTTCATCAAAAAATAACATGCTTTCAATTCCAGACTAAGTCTTGGGTTGATGTGTATTTTCTTGACTTGTTAACTTGATAACCTGAACCCTGTTGACCTTGAACATTTTGATCATCCTTTATCAAATATAATCAGACTTCCAAGGTTTAAACCAAAAAGCCCTTCCATATTTAAACTGTTTCAAGCAAACTATTGGTTTGCACTGAAAAAATAGGTAATAGCCACTAATCAGAATTTTTTCTTGATGACTGAGTGAATACATACAATTTGGTGTTCTCAACTAAAATTTATGCTATTTCTTCTTTGTTTGACAGATTAAAGGCAAATATTTGGTATCTTGAATTTTCAACATAATTTTAATTACATACATATCTGATATTCCGAGTCACCTATTTCACCTTTCTAAACTTTTCATGTAATTTTTGACTTATCAATTTAATAACACAAACTGTACCTCTAAACATCCTTTGTCAAATCCAAATTTATGGAAACCCAACTAAGTAAGCCGAATATGTGATTACTAGAACAGCAGCAAAATGGTCAGCTCATTTGAGATCAAGATCTGCTCGGTTTTTGGGGCATATTTAAATATTTTACAACAAAATTCTGATTTTCCACTTGCCTGCACTACCCTCACTAGTTTCATTCTTTTTTCTCTCTTCTCTCTTTAATTTCTTGGCCTCTATTTGCTTTTACTTTCAAGCAAAGAAAAACTTGATTCTAGCAAAGAAAGTAAGCCAACAACTGAGCCAAAGAGGGGGTTTTGAAGATCTGTTCCCACAGGCCAAAGAAACTAGGAAAATATTTTTGTCAAATTTTGTCGGATAAAAAATTGATTAACTTAGATGTCCAGGTGAAGTCTGAGTTGAAGTTAAGCTATGAGCAGAAGAAACTACACTTGTGCCTTCATAAGTAACATTACTAACAGGGTGAATAGATGTGAAAGAAGGTAATATTTAAAATTCATTATGTAATAACATTTTTTCCAAAGTTTAGAATGAGATAACAAATTTTTGGAACCTTTTTGGCAAAAGAGGTTTTCCAGATTTCAAAATTTTCTTGGGGAGCACACCCCCAGAACCCCTCCCCCCTTTTCCCCTTAAGGTTTGTGCAAATTGAGCATTTAAAAGATATCATTACCTTGATCTCTGC
Source organism: Bergia sp. 'catenularis' (assembly GCA_025434825.1). NCBI lineage: Eukaryota > Metazoa > Cnidaria > Anthozoa > Zoantharia > Parazoanthidae > Bergia > Bergia sp. 'catenularis'. Next base: position 5,047 of record JANRMR010199700.1, read on the forward strand.
TTCCATGTCTTCTAGGTCGTGATCCTGGCCTCCTTGAGCTTATGGTTGATTCAGCTTCAGAGTCAAAGTCACCAGCTGTTGAATGACCACCACCATGTGGACTGCAAATAAACAGTGTTTTTTCTTGAGTTAGCATGATAGTACCTCGAAACTTCAAATATATCCCCCTGGCAATATGCCAATTATTTTATCAAAGAAATTATTAAATATTATGTTCAACACTCTATTTGACTCAATATCAGTGTTTTTTAACCAGTACACTGGTAAATTGTACCGACTTTCCCCCATGGCTGCACCACTTTTCTCCACCAGTGACATGTGTCTGCTTTGCCTCTAGTTTCAAGATTTTCAAAAATTATAATTATAACAGTGGTTTTGTCCAGTATAGTAAATTAATTATGATGAGTGCAATGTTTTAAGAAACAAATTTTAAATTGACTCAAAATTAGTTGAGAAACTGCTTAAAATATCAGTGATTCACAGACGTCACATGCATGAGTGTTGTAATGCATAAATGCACAGTTATGTGACATTCCACTGTGTTGTTATTAGCGAAAATGTCAACATAACTTTCCGAAAGAAAGGTCTTTCATTTTCTCCGTGATGATAGTATCACATGTTGCACAAGTAGTAGCAGAAATAATTTCTATTCACTAACAATTTACTGGCTGCAAGAAGTCCAAGATTATAAAATGGAATTTAGAAAACAGCAAACTAATAGCTTTTGACCAGATGTTCGTGCCAAAAGAACGAAACTGAGAAGCAGAGAGTTCCTACTTACACGTATCGAAAAAGTTACCCAGAATCTACATGTAGAACTCAAAAGCCAAACTATACGAACTCAAGGGAAATTTGATCTTCCTGCAAGTTGTGTGTTTGAGAACTGCATTTGTAATGTAATAAACTAAATGTTACACTAAAAATTGAGCTGAAGTAAAAGAGTCAGTGTGAATAATCAAGTGAACTGGTAAATTCAAAATTTTGTTATTGCAATATTACAATGTTATTGTAATTCTAAAAATATATAGCTGATAAGGTCTAATGGATAAAATTTACAGTTGTTTTTCAAAAAAAAACATTTTCTAAACTGATCAAGCAAAGAGAAATTTAGGTTGCAAACTAGCATAAAAAGTGATAAAGGTCCCCTAAAACACATAAAATTTCACATTTCTCTCCTCCATGCTCGGACTCACATGTCAATACAAAGGTGTACCTATGTTCCCAGCACCTGCACCTATTTTCCCTGACCGTAAGAAAAACACTGAATATGACTCCCCCTTCCTCCTCCCACCTCCTCCCCCAAATCCCATAAAATGCTTTTTGAACAAAATAACATCAATTCGTAGGCTTAGTCTCCGAAAATCATCTTTTGTAGTCATTACCTTGCCAATATTAAAAATAAATCCATAATCTCACTGAAAAAATATATGAGGATTACTTCCATTATTACAACTTAGAATTTTCTGAGCCAATTTAAAATTAATTTATGTTCCAGCTTGAAATCAGACAGTAACACAATCAAACTTACTGCCATCTAAACCAGAACATCCAAACCATTTTACTGTCAAGAAACTGAAATTTGGATTTGAAAACTTCATATCTAAATATATTTTGGCTTGCAACTTACCCTTGTGGAATTCATAGTTTAATACTAATCCATAAAACAACAAGCTAAGAACATTAATTAATACAGTCAAGGAAATCACTTGTTAGGTGATTGAAAAACTTAAGCTAATTTTGCTACTGAATTAATGTTAATTACAGAAAAAATAAACTCACAACATATGTATTCTCTCTAATTTAAAATAAATTCAATATTACAAAGTTTGAGTATCCAGAGCATGTATAAATTATGTGTACTGTTGTTGTTCTACAACACACTAACTTTTGTTTTACATTTTCAAGCCTTTGCATCAAAAATTGCAAAAAACTTTTGTTGAACAGAAATCCTGTATATTAATTATTTGGAATATGGTTAATGGATTCTCAGAAACCTTAAGCTTAAGAATGTTTTCAATGTTTTCTTCACACAAAATCATTTTTATAAACATATTAATGAATTGGGGGATTTAACGTAATTAGCTCTAGTGCTTATGTAAATGTGTTGAGTTTGAAACCTACATTCTATATTTTGTCTCCTTAGGGTTGAGCAAGAGAAGCCCAGTAGATATAATACATTAATAACACCACAAAAGAGATGATTAGCATCATGACATCATGACCCCACCACTAATGGAGTCCATTTAACACCTTTTTGTGTTAGTCTAATTTAAATATTCTCAAAGGAGTTAGAAAAAATCTGAATGATAAAAGCTTTTCAGAATGTGCCATAAAATATATACAATATTGTGAAACCACTTTGTTCATAGGTTTTCATCACAATTTGGAAGTAATTAAGCATTTTTACATTTCAACTTTCTTTAAAACTCAAAATGAAAATCTTGTTCCACTAAATACCTATTACATTTATCTTCTTTTGAAAAGGAATAGGTGGTACTTTCCCAGGGAAAGGAAATGTGGCTGCATTTATATCAAAGATTAAAGTAAAAATCCACTCTACTGGATGGGTAAAGCAGTACCAACCAGCAGGAAAAGACCATACTTTTTACTGTTGTTAAGATAAAACATTAACTTCATTAATCCATATGTGGTTTGATCAACAATGGTTGATATGATATATTTTAACATTTGGGTGAGGTAGAAGGCTGGCATTTTGAGCATTAGCTCCTCCTCATTTTGCCTCAATGTCCAAAACATCAGCCTTACACCAAACCAACAAGTAACAATGAAAAGCATACCATTTGACACCAATTTTTATTGAGCAAATTACATATTCAGTGTAGAAAAAACTTACTTACGTGGTCCTAGATCACGAGGACCAATGGATCGAACAGGGTATTAAAGAGGCGATCTACATCCATATCAACAAGCCAGATTTGAATAAGGATGAGGGCCGGTACTTACTACCCCACACATGGGACAATCTTTTATGGTTAGTGGCCCAAAAGCCTGTGCTCATAAAGCATGACTGACACCGCAATCAGTCAGTTAGGCGTGATCAAGGCTCGAGCACAAGGCAAAAACTTGCTGTGAGTTTTCAAATGTTTTTGCACAGTGCAAAAAAAAGTGTTCTAAAACTCTATCAGAAGTACTTTTTTCTTATGTTTTCTAAGTTTTCATTTGATCAATCAAGTCTGTAACTTACTGGTATGAAGGTGGCCTTGAATCTCCTATTCCTGCAGTTCGAGCAACAGGTACATGCAGGTCTGAGCTTGTGATTACTGACTGCTGGTCTGAATCCAAAGGACCTCTACCACTGTCTTTGTCTGATATACTACTTGTGTCTGATGTAACAAGCTGCAAAAAAAAATGATACTCCTTTTAAAAATATTCCATAAGCATTATTCACTGTTTACTCTACTTTTCATCAACAAACTAAGAAATATCAATTTTATAATTAATACAGCCAAGCCAAACTTGAGATGGCCCAGAAAGGCAGAACAGCAAGCAAAAGGAGATCACTTGAATGAAAACTAATGGCAATCAAACCAGATTGAAAGAAATAATTGTTGAATGAAGACTTGTCCCTCACTACAACAAGGCTTTCAGAGTCCTTCAGACCCTTCACAAATGTCTTGGTGGTATAACAAGATACCTTCTTTTCATTGTTTTGAGGAAATTTTTGTGTATTACTTGGGATTCTTGTGAATGTGGGTGTTTGAAAACAAATTCAAGCCTACACAGTATTAAACTATACAAGATCATCCACCCTCTCTCCCAAGTCACCCCCTCTTGAAGTCAAATGGTTGGCCTTACACTGTCAATATGTAGTAAGCTAGGGCTAGCTTGGAAATCTCAAGAGCATAAGGAAGTGGGAATTACTTGAAACATATACTAAAATTTTAACCTGCTACCAATTGATAAAAAATAAAGTTTTCAAATTTTATTAAGTTAACAACTTCTGGAATTCATGCAATATGATACTGAGATTATTATATGTTAACTCTTCAACACTTCATGGCAAGCAAAGCAAATGTTTGATTTTTGTAAACTTTCTTGTGTGCAAGTCTTTTTCAGCAAGGCAAAGGTCAATACTATATATCTAACTTAATCTGTTCTAGTATTGTGCACAGGATTTATTTATGGTCAAGGCCAATACAACATTTAACATTTGCATAGTTTAAAATACATAAATTGTCAGTTGTTGTCAATCTTCTGAACCTAATCTATTCAATCAAGAAAACTAGTAATTCTTCTTTGATGGGTTGTAACAAATCTGTGCTTTATGATTAGTTACAGAATTCTAGCATATAATGTGGTTACTTGCAAATACTTTATGGTAACTAAGTTAAGATTTCACATCCTGAAATATACTATAAACAAAAGATGGTTATTGTAAGTTCTAATGAAATTTGAAATGAGGATAATATTTGCTGTTAGATGCAATTTAGCAGTCAAATGTTAAACAATTTTTTAATTCTTAAAATAAAATTTACATTTGACTGTAAACTAAATTTTTAAATGCTTCAAAAAGGAGTTTGGAGGTAGAAAGTGAATATCTGAACCCAAAACAATGATCTGTGATCTTTTGTGGTTTTAATAGGATGTACATAGTGTGAATAATCCTAAAAGCAAAACCAAACACATTGGTCAAACCCAAAATAACAAGTTTCTCTTCATTGACATACAGAAACCAACACATTTATGTAAACTAATTGGGTTTTTCATAAAAAGAAATGACAAAAGAACACGCTGGATTCAATTTTTGAAAATAAATGCTGATGTATGAAGTTATCAGTCTGAGAAACACTTAAAGCTCCTCGGTTCAGAGGTTTGTCACAATTACAGACTAATGGAAAGAAAGCCTCGCAAAGCAAGGTTTCTTTGCTGTCAAAACTATCAAGGAATCACCTGCAAGTCTACAACTAACACAATTAGTAAAGTCTTTGTTATATTGTAATACACTCGAGCAGCTGAGTGGAAATCTTAATAATTGGCATCACTCTCTGCTTTGGCCGCCAAATTGTCATTTGCTATGGTTTGGTGCAAGCAGTGTAACGACAATGCAAATACGACAATTTCTTTGTGGAATGGGTAATTCAACACTGCTTTTCCAATGGATGACCAAAAATCAAGATAGCAGTGTGAAAATAACTATGTATTGGTTTTGTGGGAAAAAGCAATTTGGGTAGAACCATTAATCATAGCAACAAAGAAAACTCCCCTGGCTCAAGAGATTACCAATAAAAACCTTTCTTTTAAAGGTGATCGTCTGAACAGATCTGAACAAAAATTCCTTTGAGTTTTGTAGTTTGATCGTCTTATCTGCACTATATACTTAACACGGTTTCTAAAACTTCATAAAGCCACGTTTACTGAAGTGACCAGTTGGAAAACCAAAATATTATAAATAATAAATTCTAAAATATGCCGGTTCTTAGATTTTCTTGAGGCTTTTGCTGAAGCCAATATAACAGACAGGGGATAGCTATACAACAGCTCACTTGATAAGTACTAAAATGGACTTTTCCTGTCGATTTCAAACACGAGGGTTTTAAACCGAGTAACATACTTTTAAGAGAACGAGTCTGTAAACATGTTTTAAATGTTTGTATTTTTAGCTAATACAGATTTTGATCGCTTAGTTTCAAATAATAAGGTAAAATATGACTTGTTTGCGGGGGAGCATGGAAGCTGAACTAAACGATCCATTTGCGACTTGCGGCAAATTTGACAACGGAACTAACCACTTCTGCTGTCGAAAGTCTGGAAATGAAACCTTAAAAAACTACAAAAACTAACACGGTGATGGAAATAATAAAGAAAACACAAAAAGTCTATCTGTACACAGTTATTGGATTTCAGTAACACACAGCCAATGTTCCCCGCTAAGACGGGTTTATCAACACAAAGCCATCTTGCTGGCAAAAACACAGTACACTCGAACACAAGGTTCGATTTCACTTTACCCAAAACACCTAGTGTAGCAAAATAAGACTTACCCAAGCCACTACTCGCCCATTGAAGCAAGGTAAGTTCTTTTCGTCGTCACTTATTTCTTCTTTGACCACACTGCAAAATACATTGAAATTAGCAAGGAAAGGTATCGCTTACACTGTACACGAATGCCGCTATCGACCTTTGGGCGGAATGCACAAACTATGCAGAGAGCACTCGCGAAAATCCCTTCCCCGTCCGCCAGAAATTAGTTAAATTGATAAAACAAGCAATAGGGTATTGATATACCATCGTCACAAAGAATGACTAATCAGTAAAAATTCGAGCTACCCCCGTAAGATGATGGAGTTACGACATGCATTACCAAAATGCCGCGATTCATTCAATTCCCCCAAAATACCCCGTCGATTTACTAGTAAAAACAACCACAGATCACGGTCGATCAGGCATCTGCTCATAGAGAAGTAATTCTGAAAATAATCACAGCGAGGAGAAGCTTTATAATGGCAAACTTACGTAAACATTGAATAAAAAGCGAATCTGCATAGAACAGAATTGTATATTACTATACATATTGTGTATGATCAACTCACCCGAAGTCATCGTCCATGCTCTTGAAGAAGAACTTGTACGTCGGTCGATTGAGGATATTTTTGAAGTCCCCGAGCTTAACATTAGTCGGGCTTTTGGGCAATTTAACCAGATATGGAGTATCTTCATCATCAATGTGGTATATTACCTTGGTCTCATCCATTTTCGCGGACGAGTTTCCTTGCCTTCACACCAACACAGCACAAGAACTCCACTTTATGGCTTCATGTCAATCAATGCAACGTCACGTGAACGCCACTGGCCAATCAGGATGCGCGTATGGGTCATCAGTCAGACAACAGCACCTTTGTCGTCAAGTGTAGTTTGAGTTTCGGCGATTTTTCACTGTAAAAATCCACTGAACGTTCTTCCAAGTTTATTTTGAGGACTACCAACTTTGGCAGAAGTACTTGAAGTGAATATCTTTACACTTATTTATTCTATGCATAACTTTTTATTTTTTTGCAGGGACGGCAAAAAGGTCTCTCGGGTTTCCGTGCAGGATGAGAGTGTGCGATGTTTTGATCGGCGAGCCAAGGGATTTACAGCAAGGTGAATCGTGCTCTGAAAATCATGGGATTTACAGAACACGAAATCAGGTCAGGAACTTAAAACAGATCTTCTGATTCATTTTCTAGGCTTTCTGGGAAAGATCATGGCTTAAATAAAGAGCAGAATTCCCAACAAGGCAATCCAGACAGGAAACTGTCAGATAAAGTCTAAAGAGCATTCCATTCATATTCGAAGTGATAACCGAAAGAATAACGCAAGAAAGGCACTCAAGTGACAAGAGGTGAGGATTATATCAGCCCTTTGCAGTCGAATGCAGATCTTCCACAACCTTAGCCCAACTTTACTTTTAGGACTTGCATTTTAAAACAATCGTCAACTTTTCTCCTACTGTTGTTGCCGCTGGATTACCCATCTCAGCGGGACACGAGGTTAATCGTTACAATTTGATCAGAAATGGTTGATTAATTTTGCGCCCTGTTGGCCATTTCCGTTGGAGGACTTTACGTCAGTACTGTTAAGAAAACAGTGATATTCTTTATAGTATTTATACAGTACAAGAAATTTTATGACACTATTCTTGCACGCTTTTTCTCTTGAAACTAATAAAAGGACAAACTTTATTGGAATATCAAGGTTCAAATTTACCTAAATTTTAAATATTTTACATGATTTTATGAATTGTAATTGTTATTTGTAACTTTGTATTCAGGGCCTGTCTGAAAATCACCTCGGTGAGATAGCACCCCGTATAAATAATGTTATAAATAAATAAACAAGAGATGTTGATCTTAAATAGTGGACTGTGATCAAATTATTGGATTCTTGTAAAAAGAAAAAGATGAATGATATTTAAAAATTGATAATTTTTCTCACAGAGCTGATGTTGCACTATTTTATCGAGTTTGTTGAGTCACATATCACTGTATCCCTTTTTTTCTCACAACTTGCAATTCAATGCTATTGCAAAACAAGTTGCCAGAAAAAACATGTGTGCAACACCCCCTCTGCATAAATGTGAAGCAAGTTGCAGGGAAAAGTGAGATACTTTTATGAGGTTATCAGGAAAGATTGTTATGCATTACAATTTTATTTAGTCTGTAATTTTTTTAAAATCATTCTTTTATTTGGTTAGTGTTCAAGTTAAATTTAAAATGTAATTTTATCAAAAACATGTAGTGTCGATAAAGCAAAAGGTATGATAATTCAAAGGAATAAATAATGACATCAAGCTTTGTTGTTTTTTAAAAGCTAAATGATTGTTTTTAAGGCCAGCTACAGCTTCAAGGCTTTTTATAATCAAGATAAAGATGCAACCATAAATATTCCGGTAAATGTAATTATGAATCCTCGTGTGTACAATTTATAATCAAAGTCCCCATTAATGATACATACTTTCAAACTATAAAATTATTGACTCACGCACAAAGCTCCCATAATTATACAGTTGTAATTTGTTTGAAAAGTTCTGGTTGGGTAAAATGTTTGTTAAAAACATCTAGAATTATTTACTCTAATATGGCAATGCTAGTTTAGTTCAGCATAAAAGGTGAAGTCTGTATAAAAACATTTTTGTTCAATTCAATTAAATATCAAACTAATTTCCTGATGTCACAAGAAGCCATTTAGATTAGGTAAATACAGGAATTATAAAGTGGTGTATCTGTTATCCTGTTATGTTTCAAACAAGTCATCAAATTTTCAAATTTCATGAAAATTCTTAAAAAAAATTGAATTTGGGTAAATAATTAAAACTAAACACTTCTGTCTTTAATACAAGCAAAATGAATGGCTTTTATGCATATGGGGTTTTAAAGTTTATTGGCACATTGTTAGTTTTTGTAAGAATATTTTCAGCAGGACTGCTGTTAAAGGATAGGATTTTTACAATT
>JANRMR010199712.1:0-10010 GCA_025434825.1 Bergia sp. 'catenularis'
CATATGTGACAGAGCTAATAAGACTGTGAACAGTGTACAGTACAAATCACATGCAACATGGCTTGTTGTTTAAAGAAATCTGGTGAGTGTAATAGGACTATGTAAAGTACAGTCATGTGAAAGAACAGTACAAGCCATATGTGACAGAGCTAATAAGACTATGAACAGTGTACAGTACAAATTACATGCAACATAGCTTATTGTCTGAGGAACTGAGTAATTATAGGATTATTTACAGTACAGTACAGTACAAATGTACAAGCCACATTTCAGACCTTCCAACTCTCATGCATTTTGCACGAGACACGTGCATTTGCAGTCTGTCTCATGCACTTGCACATCACTACATTATTCTCATGCATTTTCCAAACAGAATTTTTAGAACAGCATTTTTACCAAAAATGTAGGTTCAAGTTGGTTTCAAGTCTTTCAAGTTAGAGCAACATTTGATATTTCCTCCCGTGAGTTGAACATGAAGTTGAAGCCAATAAAATGTTCTTTTTGCTCCATTGCATATTACTCACCCATCTGGTCAACTGGGGCTTGTGTACTGCTTTGGCAGAGGCAGCCTTGGTTCTGGAAACTTCAATTCAAGTTGATCTGCACTTCCTTCCATTACCCCTACCTCCCCCCCCTTCCCCTGAAAAATAAGGCATCTAATAACATTCTCACGCATTTGCATTCAGAAATGTTGGAAGGTCTGACATTTGTCAGAGCTAATAAGACAATGTGCAGTGTGCAGTACAGTGTAATAGGACTACTGGTACATGTATGTACAATGAATATTTACAAACCATGTGCGACTGAGCTTGTTGCTTGAAGAATTCCAGAATGATATTGAAGTAAAACTAAGCTTAACTGAAAATTAATATTTGGGCGAGCAAATTATTTTAGGGTGCACTAAATTGTCTAACTGTCTGGGACCAATAAAGTTTTGAATTTGACAAATTATATATTAATAAAATTTTTCTGGACTTGTCTGTTTAGACAAGCAGGTTTCTCATTTACTGTAAGACCATGCTAAGGCAACAGTTTTTTAATTTTTAGTTTTACAGGTCCCGCCGGCCCAAAATTTGCCGTTTTTGAAAATAAAATAAAATTTTTATTTATTTGTCATTATATTTATGCCAATCCGTTTTTTCGGCACATGGAATATCAAAATATCGTCATTTGTTGAAGTTATCTTGTTGCTGCTTATACACACACTCCAATTGACTACAGGTGTAATATCTAATACACCGTCTTTACTCTAATTTAAGTGCCAGACAAAATTAATTATTTTTCCAAAAGGTGCCTAAATAGGAATACAAACAAAAAATGTTTCTCAAAGTGGTGCCTAAATTGAAGGGGTGCTTAATAGTTAGAATCATTTTGACATGGTTTGAATTGGCAGATTTGCCATTTGATGAATTCTGAATGAAACTGAAGGTATACCAATTCTTTAAGCAGTTTTAAAATTTGCAAACACCGTTAATTGACTGCGAAACTTTCACCTTCGCTGAGCTGTAATTGACGAACACCTTTTTGAATAGATGTAATTTGACCCTGCAGAGTTGACCTCACAAACAAATCCTTAACAAAGACAACAGTATAAAAGACTCGGCACTTGCATTTTAAAAAAGTCATTAGAATACTTCAAAACGCACTTTGTTTGATGTTGAGAAATTTGATTTGTAAGGCCAAATTGTGTGAAAAGTATATTCAATGTGCGTGGTTTTATTTGCAAGTTTTGTAGTACACGTGGTGTGTAAACAAACACTTGTGTTAAATTTTCATTTATAATTACTTTTTGTCTTTACATGATACATGAAACTGATCTCTTTAAAAAAGATAAGAGTCCACTGCACAGAACTGTGTTACAAACTTCTGAATGAAGATTATTTTAAATACTTGTTTCCAGTAGAACTATTTTATTTATATATGCAATCACCTTCACAAATAAAGTTTTGAGATACTTTGACTGGCATGCTTCCAAACTGGTGAGACATTATGGTGACTTTGCAAAATATGACCTCTGATTGTCTGAATTGTCAAACATCCCTTGCCTCATCCATCAGTTTCCTTTTTTCTCTTACTTCATGACTACACATGCTTACCCGTAACTTCTTTTACAATTTTTAAAAATTTCACAATAAACTGAGACTGGGAGAAACTGACATGCTGCTGACATTTTTACTCAGCAATAAAACTTTAATATAATGAGTTACAGAATGTAACATACAAACAATCAGAAATGTATTCTAAAATTAAGTGTCAGTAAAAAATAATAATTTTTTTCCATGGCGCTTAAAAAGGAATCAAAACAAAAATTATTTGGTCAGGTGGCGCTTAAATTGGAGGGGCACTTAAATTAGAGTAGGTACAATCTTCTACCTTAAAAGGTATTCACCAAAACTCTTAAATTTTCTTATTCCCTCATACCCATTACTGCAATACAAAAAATTAAAAAAATTACGATACTGAATTTTATTTTTATTTTGCCCGCCCGACCAAAAAATTTAGGGAGGCAATCCCTAAAGCTAAAAATTAAAAAACTGTGGCCTAAATATACTGATAAGTTTGTAAGGGATTTTGCCATTGGTGGGTCTGTAACTTGAGCAGAAGGTGGGGAGGGGGAGACTTAGAAAAAGTTTTATAGTGAGTACACACTATCTGAGAAGTAACTTAAAACTAAATGCCATCTTGTACATGTAATGTATGACTAAAACTACTGTTCCAAGTTCCATTTGCATTGTAGCTTCCAATTTTTTAAATTTAAAATATTGGTAGACAGTGTCATTTATAAGGTGTACAGTCAACTTTCTCTAGGATGTACACTGTCGGGACCGGCCTTAACTGTCCATCTTAGAGAGGTGTCCGTCTTATAGAGAGCCGTGGTAACATGACACCAGTAATTCTAAGATCATAGTAAAACTGGAACACATATTTGGTTACGTAATTCGCTTCCCCAAATCATAATTTACTGTCATATCCAGCACCTACATTTCTGTTTTCAGATATTTTTCACGACATAAAGCACTTCTCAAGTGTCTGTTGACAGTTTCAAGGTGTCCGTTGTCTGTCTTAGAGAGGTGTCCATCTTATAGACAGTTTAGTTACAGTAAAATGACTGAAAAACAGCAGGGACCAACACCAAGTGTCCATCTTATAGAGGTGTCTGTTAAGAGCGAGTTGACTGTATATAGTTTTTATAAACTTTTGGATTTTGGGTTATATTTGTGCAACTCATTGTGCAGCAGTACATGAAAGTCCATTATGAGACACAATGCACACAAATTGCTGCATGCATGTTTTTGACAGGGATTTTACTGTTGTTTGTGGTGGTGAGTAGTTACAGTACATAATCTGTTTTGATAAATTCCTGAGAAAGAATGAATCTCAACACTCATCTCAGATAAAAAAAGGTGACTGAATGTTTTTTGTGCTTTGTTACTTTCTTTAGGTGTGGGTGTGGACAATGATGGTATTCTGGTATTGGGTGCTACAAACATTCCATGGACACTTGACTCGGCAATCAGGAGAAGGTAGTGACTACATACATGTATTGTTGTGTGTGGTGATATAAAAGGAAAATTCATAGTACAAATGTAGATTACAGATGTTTTACAACTTAGTGAAATCATCATTGATTATAATTATTGTGACAAAAAGTACATGTATAATTTATATAATTTTATATAAAACCTGCCATAAATTTGGCTTTTAATAAGTTGCCTCATGCAATCTTGATGTAAAATGCATGTATATGAAATAAAATTACACATTCAATAATAATTAAATAATATGAAACAAAAAAGTTCTGTTTTTGTAGTAACTTTTAAATAGAGTTTTGAATGGTGATGATGACAATATTTGCAGAAAGTATATCAAAGTACTCAAGATAAGGCCTGGACCATGGGGGAAGTATACAAGAGTACTCTCCTTGTCTTTACTCTTAAGGTAAAGACAGTGTACTGCATTACGTTTCTATTTTAATTTATTATTTAGGTTTGAGAAGCGAATCTATATTCCCTTGCCAGAGGCCTCAGCTCGTATCCGAATGTTTGAAATTCATCTGGGCAACACCAAAAATGCACTGCAGTCAAGTGCTGATATGAAGGAACTTGGCAAGAGAACAGACGGGTAAAACTATTAATATCATTCTTCGTAATTAGTATTATTTTTGGCATTCAGGTTGTTGTTTTACTATTAGTCATAGGCATCATGAGTCAGTAAATCAATAAAAAAAGTGATTAGAGCTACAATCATATACATTAATTTAAGGGTCACATGTAGGTTGGGTTTAGTTTCATTTTCATTTTAGGCCAAATGAAATGGTACATGTACTGTATCTGTAGTTCTGGTCACATACTGTGTCCTTGGAAAATTGGAGCCAGTTGGTTGATATTATTATTTTCTTTTTTGTTTACATTTTATCATAATTGTGAGTAAAATATTTTTTAAAAAAAAAGCAATAGAATTTCATTTTTATGCCACAGCCTACAGGAAGACAAGCAGGAGTTATATTAGGGACCTTAAGATACCCCAAAATTAGTGTACAAGTAATGGGAAGCGCCATTTTTTGATGACATCATTGATTTTACCCAGTATGAATCATTGTTCATTGAAATTGAGGCCCCTCGTTGGCACAACATTATTTGTGGGGTCTTTTATAGACACCCAGGATAGGGCTTTGACTTTCTCTTCAAAACAGTTGAGAAAATTAACAAAGAACATGAATTTTGTGCCTAATAAGGGAGTTCAACTTCAACCTTCTAAACTTTGAGTCACATCCTGACACTGATAATTTTTATAAAAAATTCTGAAAACAAAAAGAAAAATTGAGGCAAAATGGCAATAAAATTTTAGGGTTGGTTGCACTGGGTGTCCAGAACCACAGATATAATTTTGTTTGGCCTTATTGGTTCACCATGTACATGTAATACAAAAATTAGCAATAGAGTGATTTTTATTTGACCTTGAAAAGAAAGCAGGCAAACCAGGCATGAACTGAATTTCTGGAATTTGGTTGGTCTAGCACTTAGGCCACACCAATTTTATTTCTTGTTTTAAAGATTTTTCTAGTCAATATCAAGGACCAGAGATTATTAAAAAAAGTTGTCAAAATATTTTTTATATTAATACCAAAGAGAAAGTGCTAATTTTAATAAAAACTTTGGGAATAACTTTACAAATTTAAATTGTATCTACACAAGACACCAGTACAGTATAATAATAATGGTTGATATAAAACTTGAAAACCAGAAAATTCATCTCTTTGAATAAAAAATACTTTTTTATGATATCAATTAATTCAACTTTAATTCTGTTGGGATTTTTTTTTAAAATTTCAGCAAAAACTGGAACAGAGGGTCTGTAAAACAAGATATAAAATTGGTGTGGCCTTAGCAAATGTGCATGCCATCTACATGTAATTTGATTTTTCCAGTACATGTTCATTCAACTTTGTGTTTTTATTTTGATTTGTCAGGTAAACAAGCTAGACTTCCATACAGCTGACAAAGTTTTGCTTCAAATCAAATTTGATCAAACAGCTACATGTACAGTTTTAAGTCCTTTTTAGCTGGACAAACAAACAGTTTGTCTGATACAATGTAAAAATTAATGTTGCTGATTTTACATGTATGTTTCCTGGTATTGGTGGATGAAACAAAAAAAGTAAACATGTAGCAAACAAACTTTTCAAGGTCACGCAAAAATTATTACTCTTGTTTCATTACTTACATGTAACATAAAATGTTAATAGTGAGAAAACCTCATTGAAGCCCTGGAGGCTTTTTTGAGTTACTAGTTTCCTGTTAAAAATGGCAAGGAAAAAGATTAAGCTTAACTAATCGATTAAGAGAGCATCATTGAAATAAGTTTGTGGTACAGTACAGTACATGTAACAGTCACAAATTTTGTTTTGCCCCGGAGTATTTTTATCCCAGGGGGAAGGGGGGGGGGTTCTTAAGGGTAAAAGTGATAGAGATGCTTGTTGGAAAATCAGAAAAACTACCCTAAAAATACCAAGCAGTGAAAAAACTTAACCCTAAAAAGTACCTCGCTGTGCAAAATGACCCCTAAAACAGGGTTCGTACAGGTCATGGAAAAGTCCCAGAGAGTGCGGACCCTGTAAAAAATACCAAAAACTGAGAAAAGTGCTCTTCTGTCTTTGCTTGTCATATTTCATACCCCTAAAAATACCATTTTTATATCAAAACCAAGATTTGTCTCTGACAACCCCTAAAAAATACCTGAGTCCCGATTTTGATCCCTAAAAAATATGAGCATCCCCATTGTGTCGATGTGTGAAGATCCCCCCCCCCCTGGGATTTTTATAAAGATTTTAAAATAATATACATGTATGCTGTGGTTAGGATTACATGTATATGTTTAGGTTTTAGTTTTGGACTCACAATTTACAACATGATTACAAGTACATGTGTTACTTATAAATGACTTGTTGACTCATTATGGTGGGTTACAGTACGTAGGGTTAGAATTTTGGTTAAGGTACTGAAAGTTACATTAACAATAATGGTTTTTACTTTTAATGTAATTGAAATTAGAAGTTTCCTTCCCCTCATAGCTATTCAGGTGCAGATATCAGTATAGTTGTTCGTGATGCCTTGATGCAGCCAGTCAGAAAAGTTCAACAGGCAACACATTTCAAGAGAGTAAGTTTATGTTAATTTGTAATAATATCTTCAGTCTGTATCATTAGTTTATGATGCTGCCTTTTGTTTAATTATTTGTTTTTATTTTTGTTTTGTTTGGCTATCTGTTTATTTTTTAATTATTTTATCAGCTTAAATATACAAAGAAGAAGTTCACATTTGGCAGGCTTATCAAGCAGGGTTGCCCCAGTCCTTGAAAGTCCTGGAAAGTCCTTTAAAATTGGAAGAAAAAATTCCAGGCCTGGAAAGCTCTTGAAAATTGATCAAGGTCTTTGAAAATCCTTTAACTCTTTACCAGCTAAACCTAAACCAGCTCAATTTGAAGATACTAGTGCAGAAACAGTGTAAGTGACTTTGGATCAACTTCTAAATTCTCAAAAGGTTCCTCACTTTTTGTTTTCATAATGTTTATGAGAGTTTGAGTTTTAAGGTATTAGCCCAGTCAGAATCGGGAAAAAAAAGGTAAAAGTAAAAGCAAATTATTCGCATCACATTAAAGGTACTAAATTGAAACTTTTCATGGTAAAAGTACTGTGAATAAAGTTTTATAAAATATTGATGTTGACGTGAAATTTGATACCCCTGGTGTCAAATTACAATCAAACTCTAGACTCACAAAATACAGTTTATTTTGATTTCCTCCGCTGTATTACTCTTGAAGTAAACAATTTTATTGTAGATTTAATCTACCCAATATGACTCAAAAATACACCGGAGCCCGGATCTATAGCAATTTTCTTTTGCGAGGAATGGAACAATATTTCTTCAAAAACAAATCATAACTTTACTCTCCTGAATCTTTCTTTCAAGTAGATTGTTTAACCCAGCCTCTGGCTAAAGTTTTCTTTAATGCATATTTTTGATTTGTGGCAATTTTCATTTTGTTTCATTGCATCAAAGTTTTCTTAAATGCTTTCTTATTTGTTGTTGTACTGTTTTCTTATTCGTGTGCCTCCATCCCGCAAGTCCCGCGACACCTCTGATGACAGCCCGTTGTGCACGTGGAGCTTATGTTTATAACACATGCTCGACGCCTGTTGCTGGTTGAAAATATAGCATGTAATCCAAAGTGGCAGAGCTGATTGAGGACTGTAGCAACGAGATTTAAGCAGCACTTTTATCTTTTTCTGGAAGGCCGAGCTTTTCTGTATTTTGTACAAGTAAATAAATACAGTAGAAGTTTCAGAATTAATAAATAAACAATGACGTCAATTTTTGCCATTCTGACTGAGCTAAGACCTTAATCTGAAGTCACTTACATTGTTTTTGCACTAGACCCTTTTTTTAGTGTTAACTGAAAACTTTATTTTAAATATGAAAGTTGTTCGAGAACAAAAACACAGACTTGAATGAATTGTTTTCTAATAAAATGTCAAGTTTTATTTACCATAGAAGATCCCTGAATCAGCTAGACAATGTCATGGAAAGTCTTTCAAATGTGGTGGATTTTTATCTTGAGTTAAAGGTTGGAACCCTGGCTGACCAAGAGAAAATGCTGCACAGTGTTCTTGTAACAAGGTCAAAATGAGAGGCACTGTCTCATTTTTCTCAGCATCTTGTTGTTTTTGTGTGGCACTCTCCCATTCTTTAGGAGATTACAAGTTAGTAAGATTTGGAAGCATAAAAACAAATAAATAAATTTTTATTATATTTTGCAATAATACTGTATATCATGTCTTTCCCAATGTTTGTAACAGCTTGTAAAATGAAAAGGGAGCCTGCCCCCCTACCCCCTCCCATAAATCTGCCTTTGCTTATTTGATTACTGTACTTAGGCTAGAGGTCCATCTCCTAATGACCCTGAGACTGAGGTAGATGACCTTCTGACACCCTGTTCACCAGGTAAGTAGACAGTTCATTGTGTTTGATGTCATTTCATGCTGATGGTGCCATACCATTAGTTTGGTATGTTGTGTTCTTTCTAACACCTTTTAGCTACATATGGGTCATGTAACTTGACTTCGAAAAAACTGAAAACTAAATGGTTTAGAATGGTGTTTTGTGGCTTAGCAAACATGCTTAAAATCTTAAAACTTTGAAGAAAGGTTTATTTCATTAACAGACATGAAAATACATTGTGTATGAATTAGCTTTGTCTCTTCTGTTCTTTGTAGTCGAGACTTAACAATTTTAGCTACTGTATTCTGAGCTAAATCAAGGTCTTCACAACAACCAATCACCAATCTTGTTTTTGTTTTATCCTACAGTATGTCCTCAAAAAGCAGTCAGTGAGCTGAGAATACAGTCTGATAAACTAATAATTTACAAGTTTTAATATGTATGGTAAAACAATTTGTGACAGATTTCTTGAATTTTATGAACAAAGAAAGCAAACTTTGGGTTCACTCTGGAAATCACTTTTAGCCTTTTTCTTTTGGTTTTAAACTGGTACATGGATTTCAGAAACTATTGTGATTCTAAAAACTAGGAATTTATTGTTTTGTGAAATCAACTAAAAATGAATCAATTACTGGGGCCACTATAATTTGCGGTTGTGTTTCGTCTGCTTGTCCATTACATGTACAGAATATTACTTGATCATTTTGTTTGTTTGCTATACGTATTCTGGAGAAGCTGAATAAATCATGGAACAAAATTAATGTATTTTAGTAATGATTTATATTGAGTTTAGTTGTCTCATATTTCATGCACAGGTGACCCTGGTGCTCAGGAGATGAACTGGATGGATGTCCCTGGGGATAAATTACTAGAACCACCTGTATCAATGGTAAGTAAACTTGTTTCTGTCTGTTTGTGTGTGTGTGTTTGCCTGTCTGTTAGTAGACTGTAGACCTGTCTGTCTTGTCTGTAGACCTATTTGTCTTGCTGTCAGTCTGTACATGTATATCTGCAGCATTGCTGGTTGTCACAGTTGTCTACCCTACATGTGCCTGGCCTTGTTCCCAAGTTCCAGGTTACATGTATCTGGCTGATCTTTCTGAAATAACTAACTACAGTTATGAATTAAGTTGTACCTGAGAGCAAATGCAAACTACTACATGTATACCAAAATGCAAATATAGATTTTGTTGAAAGATGTATGTTGTTTTTCTTTTGTTGGAATGAAAATATAGAACTACTTTTAGTTTCATTTCAACACCAGCCCTCTGTTTTCTTTCTTCTGCTCTTATAGAATAACTTTAAAATGTCACTGTCTTGGATTCAGTAGAGTGAAGTCTTTTCCGAGAAGTGGTTAAATCCATTTGACAATACAGTTGACTCCTGTTAACTTGGACCTGCGGTAACTCAAACCTTGCTCTAACTCAAAGTAATGTTGTTTTTTCTCCTCCTCTCCTCTCCTCTCCTCTCTGCTTTCCTCCCCTCTCTCCCCTCCCCTCTCCTCTCCTCTCT
>JANRMR010199723.1:0-10008 GCA_025434825.1 Bergia sp. 'catenularis'
TATTAAATATCCAGAATTATACGATTTGTGGCAGTGGTTTTAAGTTTGACGCAGCGCCCGGAACATTGCAGAAAACATTTCAACATAATAAGGCGTTTAATGATTCTTTTACATTTAGTCGTGAGTAAAACATCTCCAAATAAATTGTTAGAGTTAGAAGCCATCTGGAAATGTAAACTAAATTTATGTGCTTAGCACGCCGGAATTACATTATTTACATTAGATTCTGGTCATTTCTGGGTAGCAGATCATGTATATATTGTATTCACTGGAACGCTGCTACTTTTGCACGCTGATGATTCCCAAACGTGGCTGTATGGCGTCTTATCATCATGTGCTCATTTTAATATACACTAAATAATGATTACCGCTGCAAAATTATAAACCAAACTTGCGCGTAATTACTAAAGAAAAAATATAAATTAAAAACGGAATCTGGGTGTTGTCTTATAGAATCCGGATTTTCGAAAACTTGGGTATATCAGTCAAAATAAATTGAAAGTGGCAAGAAATCTGAAGTTTAAAAAGAACAGAAAATGTGTACCTTTTATGACATACACGTGTGTGAGTCAGAAACTCACCTGGTAATCAAAGCTTGGCTTTAGCACATAGTTCAACATCTCCTGTTGAAACATGAGTGGACATATAACAACAATCAGCGCATTTTGCAATAATCACAGAAATAGCTTTACTTACACAAGTGGAGAATCCTCCAAGAGCTAACACAGCGTCATCTAAAAACCAGAGAAACTGCTACCCTCTCAGCTACTTGAACGCCCGAAAACTGATTCAAATTTAAAACCAGAGCATAGTTGTTTGAAAACCGATTAGCGCTAACCCAGGGTTAAATATTTAATCCATGTTTGTGTTTATTACATTACAGACTATTTTGAGCTGCCATTTTGGGTTTAGCAATTGCCGGGGTTTCTAAGGAAAGTCTGAACAGTGTTTAATAAGAACTGAAAACATATCCTTGGCGAAGAAATTGCTCTTTGAATTTTGACCTCACCCAGGTTAAAGTTAACCACCTTTTGAACAACCGGGCCAAATCTTTCACTTTTTTTAACATTCTCGTTACCATAACATTTCCTGGGACGAATATGTGACAGCCTAGCATCTGCCATTATATAAATTGAGTTCCACTATGCTTAGCACAAAAAGAAAAACTAGGCTGAAACAAAAACGTGTTGTTTACACTTTCTGTCAAAATTTTCTTCAGTTCAATCGTAGCTGTACTTTTATTTGTGCTTTCCGTCTCTATTTCGAGCCTGACATTTTCCATTATTTCTTCTGTGAAAGGTACAGTGAAACACTTTGAGGCTGCTTCATTGACTCTTTTTATCTGTTTCTTCCCTCATGTCAGACGTTTTCACTTCTCCTTGTTATCGCCACTTCCTGGTGCTCTAGAGTGTCAATGGCATTTTTAGCTGCTCAAGGAAATAGAATTTTAATGAAGCCAGAGCAAGGCACAGTTTTCTTTCGGGCGGGCCGGTTAAGTGCAATTCCACACAGAATACGCACAAGTACAAATCCAATGTTAAATACTTCCTCTTCTATTTAGTGATTAGCCAATCAGCTTGCGTGATTCATCTCTGCCATGCGATTCTCTTTCAAATATGCTTTCGTTTATTTGTTTGCACACAATCAAAGAACCCTAATTTAGATTTGTTGATAGCAAATTACCTATGGAATACCGTGGTAATGCTGCTTGAAACAGGGGGTACAAGCCACACCCAGTCGGCGGGGGTTCCTCCACGCAGCTTTACCTACCGGACAAGTTTGTGTTATTACGTTGCCTTACAGTAATGCAGAACGGGTACGCACAGAGCAGAGAAGCTAAACAGAGGTGTAGTTGGAAAATAGCAGGACTCTCTAGAAGCATCTCATGTATCTTCCCCTCAGCAAATGAAAACAGTACGCCTTAATTCTATTATAAAAGTACCAGGACAATTATTTTTTTCTAGCACGTTGTGTCTTCACTAAAAAGAATATAGCATTTGTCTTCAAAGATGTCAGCTGGGAAAGCAAAATATGAGTAAAGTAGAGTGGAGTGGGGTGAGATGGGTTACGGAAGGTTGGGGTGGAGTGAGGAGGAGTGAAGTGATATAGATGTAAGTAGATACAAAGGCAGACCTCATTGGCCATATGTTGCATGAACTGTTCCGATGCTGTGTGGTGATCAACCAGAGTCACTCCGGCTTCCTAAAGACGCGAGGCATAAAGAGATTATGGTATTATAAAACTCGTTCAGTAGTAATACAAAAATCTAATAACGTTCACTGGCTTTCGACTAAAAGTGATTACAAACGATTAAAGGTAACATAGAGTTTCAATTAACTTTTCAAACTTTACTTGCTATGTATATAAAGCCTCTCATAAAAAAAACTCACTAAGAACAAAAGCTAGATTCATGCAAGTAGTTAGTATATTTTTACCATTTTAACCAACATTTTAGTTGTTATACTCTTGAGTATTTTTACAATTTTTATTTATTTTATATGTACTAATAACTATTTACTCAATTACTATACATTTGTAGATTTAATTAGTATATTTTTTATATATTGTAAATTTTTGCGCAATTCAGCTGTAGCAAGCTGCGATGCAATTTTATCAATAAACAATCTATCTATCTATCTATCTATCTATCTATCTATCTATCTATCTATCTATCTATCAATCTCAATACTTTTAAATTTCGATGTAATTATTAATGTACAAAATATTATAAATCGATTTACCCATCATCTATTGTTAACACGTTACGCAAATATATTTGAAAATGCCAGTATCAAAAACAGCCTCAAAACCATTTCTTATAAATGACTATAAGTTTGCCATATAGCCCAGATAAGGCTTGTTCTATCAGGGAAGTATGTTTTTAAATCAACATACCTGATAGCTGAAAATAACAGCAGAATTAAGTTCTATAAGGGCGCGATCCTTCCATAAACTTCCATTTTTGCTGGTGTCAAGACCCAACTTGATAGCGATTGGCTGAGAAAATAGAATATTATTGGCTGTTATAAATTCATCGAAGAATATTGAAACAATCCTGAGAATTAATGTCACTGAATTTTTCAATTGGTAAATTCGAAAAACATAAAAACTAACGTTTGGAAGCTTAGAAAATGATTAAGCCATATTTCAAAAGGGCAAACTTTTTATTAAATTGGGAAACTTCAAAATAGTTGTACAAAAATGCTTTATTTTCAGCACTGAAAGCAGGTCATGTAATGGTCACACTTTCAAAACTTTTTGTGTTCTTGGAATGGTCAAGGGGCGCGAAAAGGACTATTCGCTGGTTTGATATATGCTAATCCTGGATATTCCGAACTCGAGCAGCCAATCAGAGCACGCAAAACGTACTATTCACCGGTTCGGTATATGCTAACTGACATTAGCTTTGCATCGACTTGCTAACTGAGTGATACACTTTGTGACCAGTCGATATTACAACTTGTGTAACTCACTCAACGTTTCTTTTGGTTTTACAAGGCAACATACGAAACCATAGAACACCGTCAAATTATTTATTGTTATTCATACTAAGAAATTCACCTTCAGTAGGTCATATCGCTGCACATCAGTAAAATCTCGTCCAATCTCTGTTCCCATATACCTAGGGATGATTTCAAGTAAACAGATACAATAATAGATTGTTTGCATTTCGACGTTCATCGTCTTTACAAATCCCAAACTTGTATTTACACGTTATAGTTTTGACCTGGACAGTTGCCAGGTGGTTAGTTTGCTGTATGTACTATTTTGATTAACCATTACCCAGATCCGGTGTTTTTGTTTAATCAGTTGTAAACATAACATTCTTGAAAGATGATAACAGCAATTAGTTCACCAATAACAAGAGCAACCATATTTACAATTACAATAAATCTCACAACCGTGACTATAGCAGTACTTATACAAGTCCTCACATTCAGATCCATGATCATAATATCACTGATTCCGGTCACAGTCACTAGTCAATTAGTCTGACAGTCATGATAATCACAGAAGGTGTTCTGGGTTCACTTTTCTAAAATCTTACCATCCATTGAAAGGACAGCCGGGAAACTCCACTCCACCACAATCCAGTTTCATGGACGAAACTGCCGGCAATGCAAACCATTTCAGGCCCATTTCTTCAAATGTTTCAAGTCTGTTATATTTATAGAAACATCAGTAGATTGTACTACTGCTCATCGGTTTGGTCAGGTACCAATAAATCTAATATTGCTAAAGGGGCTGTTTCGTGATCTTCCTTTTGCTCGGCAAAAGACGTTAAAAATACAAAAACAATTTCTGCTACAAATAATTCAAGTACATTTCTGCCTAAAGCACTGCAAATATGGTACGGACGGCTTAATTTCGGCGATTGAAACGAATTTCAGATATGATTGCTGTAACGAATTTAGTATTGGCTCGCATAATGAATTATTTATTGTTATTTAGCACTAAAATGCAATGGTCCTTAGCAATTCTGTTTGTTAAAGGGATCCTCGGTTGAAAATCAGTTTTGCTCCCTGATAAATCTTTAGTATTGCCTTAGTTCAAATTGACAGATAAAAATCAGTAATTCTGTTCACTGAGCTACCACCAAGCGATTCAGTTTGACCTTCTCTTGTATTTGAATTCCCCGCGTGCCGCCATCTTAAATAGTAACGTAAAACGGTTGCAGTGCCAGGCTCCCCTCTTAGCGAATGCAACGAAAGTGAACGCGAGGGACCTGGCACTGTAACCGAAACGTGTCACATTTCAAGATGGCGTCACGCGGGAAATCCAACCTCAATAAAAAGGCAAACTAAGTCACCTTGCCTTAGTTCAATGAACAAAATTATCGATTTTTAACTGTCAAAGCGGACTTAGGCAATACTGAAGATTTATTTGATCAATTTATTTTGAATAAAAATAAAAAGAACTAGATTTTAAAAGCAGGTGTCTTGTGTGGATTAACGGTCAAACATCACGCCAACACTTTATAAGATAAAATGTCTTCCTATATCAGATATGCTTTACATTAGAGATGTTGTGCGAATGATTAAGGACTTAGTGGAAAAGCTCTTACCTACCTTGCAGAAAGGTTCACTAAGAGTTCTGGAGTACTTACCTACAATACCCGTTATCATGGTAACTTATTATCACCACTGAAAGTGCTGCACTATTTTACCCAGAAATTCTTTCGATATCGAGGAGTACAAATATGGAACTCTTTACCAGCTGATAATCTCACTCCCATACGCACTTTTAAACACAATCCTCAGTTAGTACCGATGAGCAGTTTATCTTCTCCTATGTACAATGTCGAGTCAAACTCCAGTGCCACTCACCTCGGATGATTTATTTTCACTTCCAAAACAACATCCTTTGGAATTTCAAAAACTTCTGGCTGCTTGCCGTTTGCTTGAAGCACCAAGGGTAAGACATCAAACTTCCCTCCTTTTCCCTGCCAACCAAGCGCTTCACACAGCTAGGAAAATCAAAGAAAATGTAAAGGGAAAAACAAAACGTTTTTATGGAGTGAAATGTGTTTTATGTTTGCTTTAAGGACCTGGTTTAAGGGTACACAAGAGGGTTGTTTCAAACATGGTGAATATGGTGCTTATGATTGGCAAGCTTTTCTCAGCTTTAATCTTGACGAAATCAAAAAACAAAGAATTTGAAAAGTTCGGCGTTTTCCTTTGAAACGATACATGCATTCTACAGTCATTTCATTTCATTGTAACTTTAACAGTTTTGCCACAGATAATAATCTTACTTAAAAAAATATATACAATAAAGAAGACATTGGGCACATTTTCAGTCTATTCCGCAACCTTAATTTGGGGATCCATGTGCAAGTTGTTTGGAGAACTCTATTGCAATATCTCTCCTCTTTTTACGTTGCAGTTGTGACAACATTCACCTACCTCTGTCATTTCGACGTTAGCTGGGTCACCTATGATCGAACCGTCCTCTTGTTTGTAACCTGCGTATTTAATCAGCTGAGAGTTCCACACTCTAAAATCCTTCATGGGCTCACGACGTTGAGGAAATATAACAATTCCGGATCTGCAAGAAGTATATCATAAATTAGTATAAGACCAATAAGTGAATATGACTTTTCGCGCGCTCTGACTGGTCAAAAAGAAGTGAATATCCACCGCTATTCATCTTTTTCTATTCATGCGTGAAACAAGACTGATAAAGAATTTGATGATTTGCAACACGTGTCAGTGAAATCTGAAAATCCACCCACACTGTCCTGGAAATAGGGGTTTTAAGATTGGGAGTGAAGAATATCTCTTCCTTGACTTTTCCTGTAATGTTCATTAGCGACCAACGAAAGTGCGCTGTCGAACTATTTTTGCCCGAGGGTTGGCAATAGACGGCTCGATTGGCTGTAAAGGGCGTCTTATTCTCAAGCTATGGACCAAAGATCATGGAGCTGAATCACTAAAAAGATTAAAAAGGTTAGATTTCCATACCTGATATTTCCCTTGTTTGTCACAAACTTAATGTAATTCACTAAGACTTCAAACATCTGACAAGCAGTTTGAACGTGACAAGCGTCAAACACCTAAGAAAACAAAACAAAACTTGTTCAAAACGTTCAAAATAATCATCTGTAGGGAAGGGCTTTTTAGGAAAATATCCCCGGCATTTTAGTTCTTCACCGTAAGCTAACAGCGCGAGTATTTTCGTTTCTCCTGTACAAAGAAATAGCTGTCTCTTCCTCTCGATTTCCCTGTTTTAAGTGATGTTGGTCGTTGCAGTAGTAGTTTATTAATAAAAAGCCCTTTGTTTCACTCTGCATGTCGGATGGCTTTTTCTGATTATCAATTTGTATTTTATTCAGTTCCAAAGGTGGAACTATGCCCTACCTGAAGATTGTTCCATTGTATCCTCCCTATGCATCTTGTCGCGTTCTCCAAGCAGTTTTAGCTCCAAAAGAAAGTTCATCTTTAGTTAGGTCATAGGTTCCTGTTTTCTCGATAGTCTTCAGGACATCGGCCAATCGAGACAGGTGAGATGGGCTGTCTTGGCTAACATACATGAAACATATAATTAAGATGTTCAACTTAACATAGCTGTGTTAGTTAAACTAGAAGTGTTAAAATAACACATACATGTCCTAATTTATAAATACTGAAAGTCTTAATAAACACCCAGTCTCTAGCAAACAACCATTCTTTAATGAACACCCAATTTCTCTAGTAAACACCCTTTCTATAATGAACAACTATGCATTAATGAGTAACCCTTACAAAATAAACCAAGGGCGAGTTTTTAGAGTGAGTTTATTGCTTACAGTTTTAAGGAAGAGTAATACTGCTGCAGAAAGTCTTCAGCGTGTACTTTCACCTCCCCCTTTGGTCGAGGAATACCAGTTGTTCGCGTGGATTCACCATTTGAAGGAATCATCAGCGAACCGACGCATCGGCCAGAAGAGCATTTCATAGGCTGAAAGAATAAATTTGAAATATAACTAATACAATCATGAGTAACAAACAACCACATCAATCGTTCTCAGTCCCGAATTCGTCAGGAATCGGGAAGGAATCTTTAGTAAGATAAACCATACTTAAACAAAACCTTTTCTATTGTTTTAAACAAATAGAAAAAAATTTTAGTTTGATAACCAGCTTTGAAAAAAAGAAATTACATTCAAACACTTTACTGTGGCCGATTACAGAAAAACAGTATTTCAAACGCTTCAAAACCCATTTGCCTTACCTCCATAACTTTATTGTGCAAAGTGTCGATAGCACTAGTTCCAGTGGTAAGGTTCTTCAGACGAATGACTGTTTTCTTCTTATTTCCAGTTTGAGTCCCAGAAAACGGGCAGCCATTTTTAGTGGGTTCTAACTTTACGAGCTCTGAATTTAACATTCCCCAATTTTCCATGGGATTGGTGCAAAAGAATACTGTAGTGACAGAAGTGGTGGTGTTCCCGGATCGGAAACTAGGATTTCCTTTTCTTCAAATGCTCCTTTTAAGAGCAAAATGAATTTCAATTAACGATTTCTGTTCTGGTGGTTAACTACGATTCTTTGTTTCAAGAACGTCTTTCTGATTACCAACACAGCTCCAAAAAATGTTAAAGCACCAGTCCCTGGTTCTATTGTATGTCTTGTTACCTGCCCAAGAAGAAAGTGTTTTTAATAAACTTAATAACTAAACTTGATATTGTGTTAATCATTTCCTTTAATGAGAGTACAATTAGTATACTTAAATGATGTAAGGTTTTAGTTTCACGGTTGACAAACACTTGATACCACTTGTTAACACGTCACAAACAACAACAGAAGCTTAGCTTTTTAAAGGAAATAGCCAACACTATATTAGATAATATTGGTTTCCTGTTTCATTTTCATTTTGTGAAGAATAATTTTCAACCTCGTGAGATCTTTCGCGAATTGGTTTCACAATGACAATGATTTCTAAAAGTAGCTTAGTTTGGACAAAAAAACTATTTTCATTGATTTATGACGCTCCAATAGAAGTATTGACAACAATAAACCTCTGTTAGTATAATCCTTTGCCTTGATTGAACCAGGGTCCATTCCATTTCGATTGTTATAATTTAGGACCACAAAAAATTTACAATTATCCACCAAAGTGGAGGTGACTAGTGGTGGATATTTCGCGCCGAGGTAACCGACACTGAGAGGGATAATTGTTTTAGTATTAACCAAACAGGTGAATAGTACTTTTAAAAATAGTTTATTTCCATTTTTTGCAACAAAAATAGTGAGCGAAAAACAAGCCTCAGTCTTACGCACGTCCATCTCGCGCGCGCGCTCGTTTCATGCATAAGTGACCGAAGTGAATAGCACAGGATATTCGGTGTTTGATTAATCAATCAGAGCGCGCGAAAAGTGCTATTCACCTGTTTGGTTAATACTAAGAAATAATATATTATCCTTAGTAAAAGGACTAGACATCAAATGATCTGATACCCATATACTAGTGGTACCGGCCACACACTTATATATAGGCCTCCAATAACACGTCGTGGGCGTAGGGACTGTGCAATAATTATCGGGAGGGGCGGAGGGGGTTGAGAAATGGAAGGAGGCACAACGTTAATTCATGGGTAGCAGTTAAAATGCTTTATAAAAGATGTGAGTAGGGGGGGGGGGGTATCATCTGATTTTCATGACCAAACACACTGTCTGGTGATACAAAAATAAAGCATGCACCAATAATGATTGCAATATAACAACATATATTCTTTATTGTGGCATGTACAATAGCTTAAATGTACAAACATATCATATTTATAATAGAAAATGTAACAAATAAGTGACTCCACACCAGGGAAGTATTTGACAAGTACATACACTTCTGTGATCCAGAGAACATCATATCTTGTTCAGACTCAAATGAGATAAATTCAAATGCTATGAGGTTCCGTTTGTCCCAAATGAACGCATTCTGGATATCAAATGTTGACACCCTGTAAGTTCTCTTAATGATAAAGAACTTCTATGTGGAAAGGGGGGAAGGTTGCTACATAATTATTTTATGTTTGAAGGGGGTGACAGTTAGTTTGCAATACAGTAGAGAGGGGATGAAACCTAAATTTTAGCCATCATCATCCCATTTCTCAGCCACCCTTCCCCCTGATAATTATTGCACGGTCCTTTAGTCCACAGGGCATGATCAAAACTCAAGGCCTACTACAAGAGAAGGTTTGGTTATTGTACCATGAATAAATTGAACTTACTTATTACCAATGAAAACCAAAATTCTCTACAACTTTTTAAAAGGAAAGCATGGATCTAGCAACATGTCATAAGACATGTTTGAGGCTGAAAGGGTTAAAGCCGTTACGATAAAACCACAAAGCTCGCCGCTTCTTCTGTTCCGCCTCGGTTGGTCTTGGTTGGTGCTTTTACATTCTTGCCGCTAATCCATTTGTTTTACGCATAGGACCAGCCTTAGCTAGCCTTCATATGTCACAAAATAGCCTTTTCTACATCTCCTTCAGTGGCGGATCCAAGGGGGGGGCATGGGGGGCCCGTG
>JANRMR010199756.1:0-10007 GCA_025434825.1 Bergia sp. 'catenularis'
AGCACTGAATTTGCTTATTCAGCGAGGGCTTTAAATTTGCAATGTAAATTGCTTCAAGAAACTTTCTTGTTTTCCAAGACCTTCCCAAGGGGAATAACTTAAGAATCGCTTTTGTTCAGTAACTGCATTTAAACAATGAAGCCAAATGAACCGCGCAATACCTGATGATGGTCAAGTTGACCGAAAACGTTTGTTTTTTATCTATAAAATTTTTAGCCGTATTTTTATATATTCTATAATGGGGAATTCGATTTTGCAATAAAAATTCTGATACATGTACCTGGTGTTTTCAGCATTATACTTAAATGTTTTTTTTCTCAACTGACATTGAATCGCAAACAAATGCAGCAGTTGATTTTGAAAATAAAAGAATAGAGGCACATCCATTCTATCTAAAGTAAGAAAATCGAGATAATTGCTATCAGGAGCAAGGTCAACCAATCAAAGCGAGCAATATGTAGTCAATGTACATCGCAATTTTAAATCTGAATGAATTGCTTATGTGTCTTCTCACCTCACACATGTATCGGAACCCAATAATGTATTAGATACCAAAAGTAGAACCCAGACACTTATCGAAAACTGGGTAAGGTAATCCCGGTGTTGTGGTCTGTCACCTACAACTAGCTGATAGTTGAGCTCCGAGGTCAAGAATGAACCCGAAGGCGTCTGTGTTTGCTTTTGGTATGACCTCGTGAGCGCCGCAGCGGTGTCTTCGTAATCAGCACCGGCGAACTTCTGCAGGTTGACGAGTGGCCGCACAGCTATCTAATCTAATTTTTAAAAACTCCTTTAAAAAACCAAGGGTCTCTACTTGAACATTTGTTACTCGCGCGGGTTCCATACTTGCATAGTTGTGATACTTGTGACTATGCCAATGTGAGATAAGATGAACTACCATACGCGCCGGTGTTCCGTTTCGAATTATAAAGCATGACTTCTTGTTAAATGCTGTCGTACTATTGAAGTTTCTACCTTCTTTTCTCCGAACTATCACGAAAGAAAGTATGTTTATTTTTAACTGAAACCATAAAATGGTTGTCTTGGCATTTATCCGTCCCTGGAAATCACTGAATGTAGAGCCATTGATAATTTGTTGTCAGTACATCCTAGTATAATTCTATATACAAGATAGCTAGGGTCAAAACACTGGCGACAAAGAACAAACCTAACGACAACGCGCAACCGTGGATAGAATATATGTAAAGCATCAAACAATTTGCTCGGTATTCAGTTAAGTCAATGAGATGAACCGTACTACACTGAGATTTATTTGTACTGGCGCATAACTAAGAACACGACTTCTTCGATTCAAGAATTAATTATAACCTGCTGACTACTCGACGCGGGTATTTGGAGGAGATTCAACCTCACTGTAAGCCAAGGCGCAGAGTTACAGGATGATTCTCAAAACTGCTGTATACAGGATTTGAACAAAATGACGGTGAACTTACCGATAGATTTACAATCTTGTGTTCTCGTCGAAACAGTGTCTCGGCTTCTAAATCACAACAGAAGGTCAGGTCAGGCTGACAAACAAAAAAATAATTAATTGGATCAGGTTACTGTCTTTGTGTTGAACACTAGCACTGTTGTTGGACCCCGGGTCTCAAACAATAATAGTAAGGCCTCGCTAGGGATATATGAAGGGCTACCAGCTAGGAAATGGGTCCCCTGAAGAAACCAAGGCATCTGATCGACAAAAGTAATCTTTAATTTTAAATGCTTATATTTCTGTCGTCTATTGCCGCATTTTAGTAAGTTTTCATGAACTGAAGACGAAGAACAGTTGTTAAAACGGTGACCATTCCTTTTGAAAATTCTAGGTTGACTTGGGTTTTCCTAACCACAACCCCCATTTGAATTTTGCGCTAAATATTGTTTCACTTTTTAGTACCAGCGTACATATAATTCCGATGATGATATAAATACAAGCTTTGAAACTGCTGGCATTAATAAAAAAAAAAACACCTGAGAAACCCAGAAAATACATTGCTGTGAAACAATCTTATGATAGCTTCTGCTTTATATTTTGCCATGAAACAATCATCATATTATTGGCGCTCTTTTGTAATGTTTTAAGTCGTAGAAATATTAAAACGACATACTAACACAAATGACTCTGTTATCCTCTATTTTTTAAATGTACCTGTACAATATCTCTATCATTCCTCGACTGGATCAATTTAAGGGCCTGTTTCATAATCTTTCCACTCGGTAAACTAATACGTAAAAAAAAGCACAAAATAGTTTGTCACACCTTTATGCCCTTTAACCCTCTCAGCCCCAAACACGAAATTTGACATGTTGCTAAATTCTCCTAAACTGTTTCCATATGTTCTATTTAAACAGTTTGTGAGAATTTCACTTTTCATGCTAGATAGCTGATCATTTCCTTTATTCTCACCACCAAACAACTTATTTTGTAATGATATTGTAAATTAAGGAGAAAATAAATGCTGATAAACTGGCTGAGGCTGAAAGGGGTAACGCTGCAATATTGGTACGGATGGCTTAATTACGAGAACAATTGAAACGGATTACACACACGATTAGTGTTTATTCATTGTTCATTGCCCTGTATGACAAATTATCAGCTAACGTATTTTAGCGCCATAATGTGTTGATCCTTGACAATCCTGTTTGTTAAACGATTTGTTTGTCAAATTAAATTGTCTTGATCAACATACATTGCATGAGTAAAATTGAATTGTATGGAATGACCATGAAACTTCCACTTTAACTCAAAATTTACTT
Organism: Bergia sp. 'catenularis'; assembly: GCA_025434825.1. Classification (NCBI taxonomy): domain Eukaryota; kingdom Metazoa; phylum Cnidaria; class Anthozoa; order Zoantharia; family Parazoanthidae; genus Bergia; species Bergia sp. 'catenularis'. The sequence continues at coordinate 2,758 of JANRMR010199756.1, forward strand.
TGCAAAAGTTATATATGCACTATCGTATTTTATAATTGTAACTCTTTGTAAGCTTCACTTTTAAACATGTCATATTTTTAGTATTTAGCAGGGAAGAACCATTCAGTCCATGAATCTGGTTCACAAACTATAATGGCAGTGTAAAAAGTATAGTGGTAACCTGTTTAGGCACGAGCGTCACCAATCGATGTCTCGCAACTAATTTACAACCTATACCAACTTATTTAAACTATATAATATCATCTTTGCACGGAAATAATTGTCACCCATACTTCTAAGACTAATGTTCAACCCTCGAACGCCCAAGGGAGGGGAGGGGCCGAGGTAGGATTACCCACTCCCCTCCCCCCCTCCTCCTAGATTTTCTGACCTAAAACTTGAAGCTTTGAAGCAATCAAAATGAAACTTGCAGTACCTGAATTCCATTTACGAAAACATTTATCAGTTGACGAAAACTGAATTTTTTCATTGCTTATAATTTATGTAGAATCAATTAAGCAAATTTAAGTTTTAATCAGAATATGAATTTTTGACAGAATTTGTTCTAATATCTTCTTTTCATTTTATTCTTGATCATTTTTTTTAATTTGAGACTTTAAATTCATGTTTTTGATTTAGTTCAATAAAATTTGCAGCAATGGTGTTAATTATTTAAAAAATCCAAGATTCTGGACAAAATGGCTGACTTTTGTCAATTTTTAATTAAAACTTTATTTTTTTATGGAAATATATTGGGTAACCGGAAACTTCTAACACGCAAAAGCTAAGCTTAAAATCTTTGTGACCACAGGGAAACCTTGGGGGATCACACCACTTGGGTTGATTTATTAAGAAAAATTCCTTGGATGCCCGAGAGTAAAAGAATATTACTAAATGAATGAAAGACTGACACTTGTAACTGTTCCTGTCAGTCCAAGAGTGACACCACCCAGTTCATTCTTCAAAAAAAAAGGATTAAAAATTTGGGCAGGGTGTTCGTTAAAACCAACCTTTGCAGCCTCTGATCTGCACCTCACTAGTTCCTGCAAACATCCCACGAATACTTTCCTAACACGTCCATGATATTTTCGTGCTGTTTGATCTTGTAACCGAGGAAATGTGACTTCAACCCCAATTGCAGTGATGCAAAATTCTCAGTCTTCTCCGCTATCTACTTCTTCAGCAGCAGCTCATCTCCAGGGATATATAATACCTTCTATGCCTACTTGTTGATGATTTTTGCATCATTTCCGTTGGCGTGTCACTTCACATTAGCCCTTTTAGGCTCCGTGAAGAGATTAGGAAGACATTCGTTAGGGGTGGGAGGGGGAATGAGGAAAAATAAAAAATCCCCCCTGTCCTTTTTTCTTCCCTCATTCGCGCCTGGAAGAGGCTAATATTAATATTGTTATTATAATTTTTTTTTTCCTACTACTATTATTTTATTATTATCATTATCATTATTATTATTATTACGCATTACTGCGATTAAATATTTGATTAAAATATAGTAAGACCAAACGAGCATTGCAATTTATTAACTATTGAGAAGAAAAAAATTGTCTTATCACTTTGCTTCAACTAAGAAAAGAATTGCAATAAAATGAGGTTCACTAATACAGCTAACATTAGTTTTATTTTGGTCCGAGTTTGGACTGTTTTCTGCTTTTTACATTATGCGTTTGAAACGTAAATTGACCTGGAAACTTGTATTTAGGCAACCAGCCTGTAGCACCGTGTTTCTTACGATAATGTCAGAGTCTTATTGAGCTCGCTACTCATTTTAAACGGTCATTTATTATATACATAAATGGCGCATATAAACTCAACTTGGAGCTTGTATGACATAATTTTTAAACACTGGGAAACTAATTTTGAAAAAAACTATTTTCCTGCGTGGGTGAGGAAGCTGAAAATGTTTCGTTGATCAACAGAAGCTGACATGGTATGTTTTTCGCCTTTAGGTTTGGTTGAAAGCTTACTTTTCGAGTGTTATCCCTTCGTCAGAGCAGACGTAATTTTTAACCTCGTATAACATATAACGGCCTAAATCGTTGATTTCTCAGGTATGTATTTTTCAACTTATAATCTCATACAAGTAAATATAGCATGTAAGTTAGGCTTGTTATATTTTTCCAAGTAAGATACTACAAACTGTTAATGAATTCGAAATAATTCAGTCTTATCCCGTAGCGACTATAAATATACAAATATTAACCCTCAAAAGGAAAAGGTTTTTCCCACCTAAAACCTGAAGCATAAAAGCGACTAATATAAAACTTGCATTACCTGTGGTCCATTTAAGGACATATTTTTTAAGGTTTCTTTTCAGTATTATTCACTCCCTCATATTTAATGCGTAACAATATAATTGCAAAGTAAAGTTTGAACCAAGAAACGGGACGTTTTTTGACCGAATGCGTTCTTTTTTCTTTTTTTCCCTTCTATTTCCATTCTAACTGTCAACGTTTTTCTTTTCAAGCCTATAAACACATTTTTCAATTAATTTTAAGAAGATCTATTCGAGAGTTAATATTTATGATAAATATAGCATTCGCAATGATTTGAAAAATCTAATAGAGTTTTGATCATGAACTATGGTTCTTACAATGATTAATATACCGTAACAGCTCCACTATACTTTAGGGTTTTTTTCTTTTTTTCAATTCCGCGCTTTCTTTATGGTAAACGGAGGGGAAGGAGATTGAAGGCTTATCAGAGGCATGATCATGATCTTAATGGAGAGAGAGCTATACAGAATATTCTGAACCCGACTAGATGCAATAAGTGACTTGTGTTAAAGAGAAACAACAACAGCAGCAGCAACAACAACAACAACATTTTATTTCCACCTTTTTTGTACATATGCTTATGAAAAAATAAAGTAATAATTCACATTTTACAGTGGGTGGGCACCCGAAATAACTGAAGAAGCTAATCTAGTCACGTGCCCACTATATTTTAAATTACAATGTTTTGGTTAAGGAAGAAGCCGAAACGCAAAGCTAAATAAAGTAAACACAGAAACACAAAATGTACAACTCATAAACGCTTAAAAACGGAGCTAGTGCACGCCCTGCCGTATAACAGTAACACAACCTCACAGGTCAGTCTAAAACACTATCAGAAAGTACTGTTTTATATACCTCAAAACCAGTATATATTTCTATTCTTGGAACAAGGGAATTTTAATGAAGAGAGAAGGCGTGCTACAAGTGGGTTTAATAGAGCTTTTAAGGTATATCAATGTATCTAGAAAAGTTAAACGAGTAAAAATTAAACGTCCTTTTAGGAGTACTAGCAATGTAGCATTGGCTCAGTTTCTACTTGTGCAGATGGTCTCAAAAAGAGTTTCCTTTCACTTTAGGATATATTCCACTAACGTGACGCGAATTTTATCAGGTAACACCGACAATCTGCGCAAAAACTTCCCATCTCCGTCTGTTTCTCACAATTGGTGGACTGGGGAGAGTAATTGGTGGCAAAGTCAAAGCCTCTGGCAATGTCGTCGCTGGCGGCCTGGGGAGAGTGATTTTCCTGCTGAAACATCAACAGTTTATGACACAGCTTGTCGCTGAACATGGATTCATTAACTGTCCACCACCCTCGGTAGGACTTGACCCCGGTCGGTGTTTCTCGTGGAATGCATAAAAACCGTTTTTTGTTGGACAAGTAACAGCGGACAGAGTTCTTAAAAGAAAACAAGTTGTTGCAAGCAGCATTAGAAAAGCGAGCGTAACTTTACATTATTTATATATAGCAAGAGCGTCTCATTTGAAAATACACCATTTGTAAAACTCATACCAAAACACTTTCCATAGTCTCACGAGTGAAGTAAGCGAGAATATCAAATTCCGAAGATTACTCTAAAAAATCGTCAAAAACTTCGTTCTACAATTACAGATAGTTTATTTACCAAAGATTTACTGAAAAATTCCGAACGTGCTATGCAAAAACTCTCAAAAATCATCAACTGATCTTTTTAAATTTATTCTTATAGATTTCCGACGATTTTCCTAATTTTACGTTTTTATTTTTTATTTATTTTTTGTCCTGGATAAAAATAATGCCCAAAATTACCTGTAAATCTATTTTAATCTGCTTAATTTTATCAGCCTTCCAGTTCATTCAGGTGCCGACAGGGACGTTAAACCGTTGGTGTAGTCTCTCGACGTTCTATCGGGGGACTTCTCGCACTTCTCGTACAGAGTATGTAGGGTAATACCGGTGTTGTGGTCTGTTAACTGAGGGCGTAACTTAATGTCTCAGACAGAAACCACTGTGAACCGCTAATGGCGGTCTGGCTAAGACCCGCAACAACTGAACCATATACTTGCTGTGAACAGGTAGCTGAAAAATCCCAAGGGGAGCACCTGTATATATATATATGTATGTATGTATGTATGTATGTATGTATGTCTGTCTGTCTGTCTGTATGTCTGTCTGTCTGTATGTATGCATGTATGTGCATCACTGGCAAACTGCTGATTCACCTATTGCGATCTGCTACATTAAACCACAGTACTTTCCAGTTCACTCAGGTACACTACTAATAAACTGCTAGTAAATCCCTTCAAATTTGCTTTAAAATACCGCTTACCTTCCAGTTTACGCTTGACTTGTCATCTCCTTTATCGCCAAAGTGGGACACGTTTCTGACGAGCCACTGGTAAATCTCTTATAAGGTCATTCTTTTTTTCTTTTGTTGACAAGATAGCAGCTGTGATAAGATCAGCATATGTTAAACTGCCCCAAGGATTCCCATTGCCATGTTGGATAAGCGATTTCTTGGGTTGTCGACATTGTTGAGGTTGTTGTTGATGTCTTTGTTGTTGTAATTATTGCTGTGGTAATTGTTTCTCTTGTTGCTATTGTTAATGTCGTTATCAACATCATCGACGCATTTTATGTCGTCGTCGTTGTTGTCGTCATTGTCGTCGGTTTTGCCATAATAGATGTTGTCTTCGTCGTCGTTCGTTTGAATCCCCGGAGAGGGGTCGTAGTTGTTGTCTTGATATTATGGGTTTGTAACATCTTTTAATGTCTTTGAGCCAATTTGTAATCTGCATGCAACATTTTTGTTTCCTTTTCTTGCACTGTGTTAACTCTTTTTGTACTATGTTAACTAAAAATTGCACTGCCCTTAGCCAATGTGGAAAACATGGAATTCGACAACGAGTTCTAGTTTGAGTAACCGCAAAATTGCTGAGTAAATGCAGCGAATAATATGCATGTATCGAGATACAACAAAGTTATCAGCCCATCGTCAAAAATGTTGTTTTGTGTCTCTGATGTCCTCGATTTATCTAGATTTTCTCCTTTTTATCCCTTGATTTTAAAGCGTTTTCAATGTCATTGAAATCGCCGTCATTTTGTTTTTCAATTTCTAGAAATAGTTTCTTACTACCGCCTTATCGTGTTGATTACCTTCCGAGTTACACCTCAGCGTCTGGCCTGGCCAATAAGTTTGCGACATTTTTCCATGAGAAAGTTATCAAGATCAACAGCTGTTTCGCGTCAGATTGCTCCCTTTCATTTGATCCGTTCAAGTATGATACTGTTTGCCACTCTCAGTTTAACACCTTCAAACCAGTCACAAATCGGTTCTTGTCCGAGATAATTGGGCGTGCTGATATTAAATCTTGCCTGGATACTCTACTCCCCATTTTGGTGAACATTGTTAATCTGTCCTTTGACAAAGCAATGATACCTGATGATCTTAAAACGGCTATGATTTTGCCTTGTTTGAAAAAGTACGAGCTAGATAGAGACAGCTTTCCATCTTATTGCCCAATTCCCAATTTGCTTTTTGTCTCAAAAGTTATCGAGAAATGTGCGGCCTATCAACTCAATGAGCATGTACGTTGCTACTAACGGTTTGGATGAAAAGTTTCAGTCGGCGAATAAGAACTATCATAGCACTGAGACCGCTATTGTTCGTGTACACAATGACATTCTTCGTGCACTTGATAAAGGGAAATCTGTGATATTATTCCTTTTAGACCTCAAGGTTGCTTTTGATACTGTGAATCATTAGTCTATCATTCCATGCTGCTTACAAGACTCTCAACTCGCTTTGGCATTGGCGGAAAAGCCATGGTATGGTTCAAATCTTATACTTATCTTCCAGGTCACATTTTTTTTTTTGCGTTAATGACTGATTTTTAAAACCTCTAAGAGTTATGATCTTCTGTGTGGCGTCCCGCAGGGCTCTATTTTGGGTCCTCTTCTGTATTCCCTGTACACCGCCCCACTTGCGGATATTGCTAGACGACATAATCTTGATTTTCACTTCTATGCTGATGATTCACAACTCTATGTGGTTTTTGATCCATCATGTGCCTTGGACACCGAAACAGCTAAATGTAAGATTGAGGCTTGTGTCCTGGAGATGTACTCATGGCTACTCAGTAACAGATTGATGCTGAGTAAGGACAAAACCAAACTTACTTTTATCAGTTCTAAATTTCGCCCTCGTCCGGAAGTCAACCCGATTTTTGTTTCTGTTGAACTCATATATGCATCCTCTCATGCCAGTGATCTTGGCGTACTATTCGGTGAAAGATTTTCATATTTGATAAACACATCTCACGTGTAAAGAGGCCTACTACCACCTGAGGAATATAGCACACATAAGGAGACAACTAGACGACTTCTGCCTGAAGACAGTGGTTCATGCTCTTGTTATGTCCCGTCTAGACTATTGCAACTCTGTTCTTTATGGTTTACCATCCTACCAAATCACAAGGCTTCAACATGTTCGAAACGCAGCTGCGCGGCTTATCTCGAAAACACATAAATCTGATCACATTACGCCAACTCTGATTTCTCTCCACTGGCTTCCCATTGAAGCCAGAATAAGTTTTAAAATTCTGCTTTAAACTATAAGATCCTTAATGGGATCGCTCCGGGCTATCTGTCTGACTTGATATCGGGGCCTACAAACCCACCCGTACCAACCTTCGCTCGGCGCACAAGAACTTGCTGGCTGTCCCGAGAACAAAATTAAAAACTTTTGGCGATCGCTGTTTTTCGGTTGCCTCTCCTGTTTTATGAAACGCCATTCCTCTGTCAATTGAAAACAGCCCTTCTGTTCCAACTTTTAAAAAGCGCTATACAAATTTATTATTATTATTATTATTATTATCATCATCATCCAATTATAACGTCCGAAAGACAATAATCATTCTTTTTCTTTTCATGTTGAGCTAGTAAAGCTAAAATAGTACTGTCTAGACTATGGCTGATACGATTTAAACTGTATCCTTAGC
>JANRMR010199778.1:0-10005 GCA_025434825.1 Bergia sp. 'catenularis'
TCCCAATGAACAGCACAATGATCAGAGATCAAGGGATCTGATATCCTGACGTTTCTCACAGTCTCCTCTTCTGATCTGGTAATAACTAAATCAAGGGTATGTCCATTTCTGTGTGTTGAGTCCTTGACATGTTGAACTAGATTGAACGCCTTTAGTAGATCATAAAAACTGGCAGCTGCTCGATCACTTGAATTGTCTAGATGGAAGTTGAAGTCACCGGCAATGATCAACGGTCCAGTGTTGGTTATCAGTTTTTCAAGGAGAGAACTGAATTCATTCAAGAATAGAGTCGCATTGAGGCGGTTCTTTTTAGATGGTGGCGGCCTGTAAACAACGACCAACCATAGGTTAGTAGATGAATGAGTAATCATGCAGTCTATGAATTCAAATGATCTGTAGGAAACACCAGGAAAGAGTTTCTTGAGTTTGAAGCGTTTCCTGTAGAGCAATCCTACTCCACCCCCTCCCCAATACTAACACTAATACTAATACCAATACCAATACTAATACTAATACTAATACTAATACCAATACCAATACCAATACTAATACTAATACCAATACTAATACCAATACTAATACCAATACCAATACCAATACTAATACTAATACCAATACCAATACCAATACCATACTAATACTAATACCAATACCAATACCAATACTAATACTAATACCAATACCAATACCATACTAATACTAATACCAATACTAATACCAATACCAATACTAATACCAATACTAATACCAATACTAATACCAATACTAGTACTAATACTAATACTAATACCAATACCAATACTAATACCAATACCAATACTAATACTAATACCAATACCAATACCAATACTAATACTTATACCAATACCAATGCCGATACTAATACTAATACCAATACCAATACTAATACCAATACCAATACTAATACCAATACTAATACCAATACTAGTACTAATACTAGTACTAATACCAATACCAATACCAGACCAATATCAATACCAATACCAATACTAATACTAATACCAGTACTAATACTAATACTATTACAAATACTAATACCAATATTAATACTAATACTAATACCAATACCAATATCAATACTAATACTAATACTAATACATACATACATACATACATACATATGTATGTATGTATGTATGTATATATATGAAGCATGTTTTGATAAAAGAACTCTTAGCTGCTAAGGGCCTTTTTATTAAAAAAAACATGCTTCATGATAATTTGAATTATTGCAAATATTTGATTTCTGCTGACAGAAAGCTCTTTCGTGCTGTGAAAATGTGATCAGAATGTCATTCTGAGATCTTTTGCCCAATATTTTCATCAAACCAATTGTGACATATTGGCTTACCGGCCGCAGTGGGATTTGGAAAAAACTGGCCAGTCATTTGCTTCCAGTTCATTTGTGCATTTTCAGTCATGGCAGAATCATTAATGTATCATGTTTGTAGACATACTTGTGGCAAAGTAAATGTTGCAATCAGGTCTACTTAGAAGTTTAACTTGCTTTCTGTGCTCAAGAAGTGTCAGTTTTGTTACCCTATTGGCAGTAACCCCAACTTGGGCACTTTCCCCTCCCATCCTGGACTCCCTAGTTTTTCACTAATTCTTTCAGAGTGAGAGTCAGCATGCAGACAAAGTGGCGGTGGCAATGTTTGACTAGGAAAAGTCACTGAAGGTGACAAGTCTTCATTTTTTCGTGCTCGCGGGAAGTAACAGCTGCTCAAATTTGGACTTTCTCTTACCTCGGTGAGGAAAAATGTGCAAAGTTTTCTATGGTGAGTGGCATGCAGATACCTGGCAAAATTTGTTGTTCTCATTTCATTTCTCAAAGTACAGTGCATTGATTGGCTGAAAGCGGCATGGCTGGGCGCAACTTTGAAAAGTGGGCGTCGGCCGGCCTTGAAGTGTAACTGGGGTAGTAAATGGACTCTTCTGGCTTCTTTTGGTGTTTGGAGTTCAATTCTGGGCACAATACACTGATTGGCTGAAAGCGGCAGAGCTCGCCACGCCTTAGAAAAGTGGGCGTCGGTCAGGTTTACAGTGTAATAGGAGTTTAAAACTTTCTGGATGCACGGCTTCAAAAATGGACTTTTCTGGCTTTCTTTGGCTCTAATTAGGGTTCTAAATGGCCTTTTACTGCTTTTGTGGGTGTAGTTAGGTTACAGAATGGACTTTTCTTTCTTATCTTGGTAGATAGAAGGTTCAAAATGGAATTTTGGTAGCCAACACTAACATTCTGTAGCTAAAACTGCAGTTTTAATGTTTTTATTGGTTGTGACGAGGCATTGTTTTTACAAAAAAGACCCAAAGGTCAAATGGGCAAAGAATAGCAATAGATTAGCCTAGAATACCTTGTTAACACATTTCCACAGCAAAAACAGACATTTCTGTAAGCCAAAACCACATACTTTCAATATGTCAAATTATCATGAAGCATGTTTTTATAAGAGAGCCCTTAGCTGCTTCATATGACCAGCCGATTTATGCCTGTCACCTCTGCCCTTAACTATTATTAGAATTCCCTCCCCGTTAAAGTATAAATCTCGACTATTTACCAGAAAGAACTACTACAATTACTACAAACCAAGTTTCTACGAGGTATTGTTAACAGTTGTTAAAATTTTCTTAAGATTTGAACGAATATCGATGCACCTTACATTTTTGTATAGTGAGTTCCATAACTGTATACCCTTAAAAAGAAATTGATATTTGTAAAAGATTGGTCTTTGGTATTGGCAGGACAAACAAAAATTAATTGTACCTTGGGTCAAATTTCATAAAAAGTCATACGATGCCTATTGGCGTTCTGCCATAGTACGTTTTACGAGTCAGGTGCATTAGTTTTGCTGTATACGTACATGAACCAGCACACGACTCGATTAAAGTTTGACCCACCACCATAAGTTTACATCGGTCCAAAACAGTGCTAACGAATTGAAAATTTTCATTTTTTTTCTCCTTTTTCCCACCCAGAGAAAAATGAAATCATTTCAATGTTTATGATTTGGAATCTTTAAATGTTAACTTCTGGCCTGTGCACTATTGAGCATTATTATTCATTTGTACGGTTTAGCTGTTGATAGCTCATCTAATAAAGTTGACTATGATATGCTAGTGACAAAATGTGTAAAAGAGATCAAGCGGCAACGGCGGGATCAGTGTCTGATTTTATTGAAAACTGACATTTTTAAAAAGGTTACAAAACATTGCTATCATTTCAACTGGCTGTATTGTCTATTGACGACTAGAAACTGCCGTAGATACTTGATCTCAAAACGACTTGAATTGGAAACGAAAAAAGGACTATTAGTAAATCTTGAGCAAAGTACAGTCAGATAATGATGAAACTGCGAATATACTTTTCAAAACAATGGCATGCCAACTATTTTACAAAAAACACTAGATATCTTTTGCTTATACCACAGTCTGGGAGGTACAGTGGCCTTGTAATCCGGAGGTCCCGATTTTCGGGTCTTCTGCCCGCAGGCCACACTTGTGTAGATAGCTTTCAGGTCAGCCTCCCGCAATACGGGGATTTTTTTAACCTCTGTAAGTTATATTTGATAAAGGAAAAGACAGTGTCATTCACACAACGCGACACCGCAATCGAGCATTGTTTCCAACGTAAACGTTTAGGTTATACATGCCAATTAACGGTTGATACACAGCTTAGATATTCTCTGATCACTGATAGGGCAGCAAAAGTGAATATAAACTTTTGTGCCTAATTACGAGCAAACGAAAACTTTAATACTGTGTTCTCGGGGGCTCCTGTGAATCCTGACCTTTTCTTGTCTTTTCGCCCTGCATTTCTCTTGCCCAACGACCGCCCTTGGGGTCTCCGAGGATGAAAATGATACGGATCAATATTTCAAGGTTGAAGGGTAAACTGTTCCATAAGATGGGGCTTGCATCTGCAAGATCTCTGTCTCCGTGTGTTTTAAAGGTGTGCTCAGCTCAAGATCCGAGAGAATACAGCTTATTGGATGGTTTTAGAAATATAAATTCTTTGATTGTAAGCACAGGTTGCCCAAGTTTTGAGTTAGTCTACAAAATATGGGTTCTAATAAGGCCAAATAAAAAAAATTAGTGCGGTGGGGGTGGGGGTTTGAAGCCCACTTTTTTTTGTCATGCACACTATTTATGAGTCAAACCATTGGTATTTTTGGTCAGTGCGCGATTGTGGTCAGTCACGTACGTGATGTTGCGCATATCTTATTGAAGAAAATCAGCCGCTGATATAAATGGCCTATTGACGACCCTCAAGGCTCAAGATCAGAGGCTGTAAAATGTGTGAATGGCGAGGAAATATTGTTCTGAACATTTTATATAAACACGGGATCATTTTGAAAGAAAAAGTATGAAAAAATTTTTTAAAAAAAAATCATGGTCGGGGGCTTTTTCAATGGTCGGGCGGGAATGCTAACCAACTAATTTTTTTTTATTTGGCCTAAGTAATGCCATATTGAATCGAATTTAACAGACTTTGTATGGGAAATAATCATTTGAGCTATTAAACTTCGTCTGGGGATATCTTGGTAAATAACGGACAGAATGACCCCAGATTTCACAAGGAGCCAAGTAAACGTACTGAAACAAGTAAGTGCAACAAGGATGTTTAATTTCTTTATTTTATTTATTAATAGCTATTAATAGATTGATTTTATTTATTAATAGCTTAATACGATTATTTCCCATACAAAGTCTCTTAAATTCGATCCAATATGGCGTTACTTAATTTAAAGACTAACTCAGAGCTCGGCGACCTGTTGTGGAAAGCTTGGTTGGAAATGAGTACAACTTATATCTGTACTTGGTACTTTATGGGAAGCCAGTGGAGATGAAATTGATTTGTCTGATCATGAAACGATTGGTGTTTGCAATGAGACAGGCTGAAACATTATGGATTCTTTGTAGTTTGCAGGGGCGGATCCAGAATTTTTGGAAAAAGGGACCGCAGCTTATTATTCTGAAAAAGGACGTTGTTGCTTCAATGTTTCTTTCTTAGATTCTTTTCTTACAAAATGTTTGAAATACCGTAGCCACCTGTACCCCTCCCCAAAATTCGCCCTGTTTTGAGTACTGTATATCAGTTTCAGGGAGATTGAATAGGATATTGTGGCAATAATCCAGTGTACTGGTGATAAACGATTGAGCGAGATTTAGTGTTCTCATGTAGACGTTATTTCAGAAGATAAAGTTTTAAGATCCGACGAATGTTCCTAAGACGACCAGTAGTAGGCCACATTACATGTCTTAGCGATATGAAATTTGAGTTTCATACTGAAGAGCATCAATGCAACAACCAAGATCTTTAGCTGTCATGAATGAAATAAGCAAAGGGTTTCCAATCAGCTAGGCGGGCTAGCTATGATAAATCTTCTTACGTTGTTGCTTGGTGTCAGTTACGAGAAACTAAGCTTTTGCATCATTCATTTTGAGTTTATTTTAATAATTGACCGTAATAAAAAAGATGGTGACTGGTACATTTACCCATAACTCTTAGCGCGCGAAAAACCTTAAAATGCATACTCATAAAAACGTACAGAAAGGACCTAAAAACTTCAAACCTGGCATACACAATGTTGTTAGTGCATGGACAGGTTTCTTAAAACAATGACCTTCCACGTTCACCTATTCGCTGCGTTAGGTTCGCAAGGCATTGTGGTCAAATGTACAGCCGCCATCTTACAGTCACCTTCAATTTATCAACAGTTTTTGTAAAAGGTACCGTGAAACAGCGATTCCAAGCTGTGAAATGAACTGTTGAAAAACCACGGGTATTGTAGTTCTTTATACAAGGATTGAAGGAAGAACGCCCAAAGCGCTCTTCATTTAGGGACCCATCTGGTGCCCTGCCTTTTCATTGCGTTGTCATTTGCGTAATCTCCATACGATTCACGCACACCTTTTGATGACTAATGTCTTATGAGTCCGGCAGTTTATGCTTCTTGTAAGTGTGAGGTAGAGGTTACAGTATTAAGGTTCTGTTCGGTATATGATAACTATATACAGTGGAACTTGATCAGATGAGATTTCAACAGTGAATTCACCCCACGTACAGTATTCTCGCAAACTGTCACAGCAGCAGCTTATTTACTTTAGCACCATACTTTTCATGTAGAAAAAGGAATAAGAAAAAAACCAAAAAGATACTTCCTTCAATTTATCATGCAATTCAACATTAGCAATATTTCACATACGGAATGCAACTAGAAACGGTTTTGCTGAGCTCTAATATGTTTTCACATCCGACTATTTGCTTTTGATCTGCCAACTCACGTACTTGTTTATACATACCCTGAAGTATGTTATACAGAAACTGCGGGATAGTGGTTACAATTTCTGCAAAAATGCAATTCAATCTAGCCGGTGCACTATGCAATTTAACTCAATCAGGTGTGGGTCACTTGTTTCAACAAAAGTTACACCCCACTATCTTACCAAAACAAAAGCAAAAAACAAAAAAAATAAATCCACCGCCATTCGAATACCGACATCTGTGGAAAAACACTATGTCTGTTATTACATTTACAAACTGAGTATTCTGTTGAAACTTACAATATTTTAAGATTCCCATGATAAACGTTTTTTGCAAGTGCCAGGATATCATTCCAATAATATATTATCCATGCTCAAAGTTGTGTTTTCCGATAATTTATAGTGCGAGGTACGCTTACTAATGGCATTTCCATCGCGGAATACCATTCGTGTGACCTTACATTATTCATATTTCGTTAATTCTTAAACGAGATTGCAAGTTTAGAACTAGTTTGTACTTTTTGATGTTGAATTCAGACTGATGTTGATATTTCAAATAATGTCGGCTGATTTTTCAGCACAAGCAGCACAAGTTACATTTCTTTATTTCTTTTTTCTTTCTTCTTTAAATAATAGTAGGAACAAAATTCATGTTCCAGTTGAAGTAACAGATTAAAATTTAACAAATATACTAAGAGATAAAAATAAAGAAAACTTACAAATGCACAGGTAACAGGGTTATATTTTTCAAAAACGTCGTTTTGTTACAGCTAGCAAAAACCTTTTAAAAAGTTCAGTTCTTATGCGTGGAAGGGTAAATATAAAGGTTTATTGAGGATAACACGTGACAGTAATTGTGGTAACTGATAAACTTGTGGCCGTCGGTGCGCACTTTTCCTCCCTCCCTCTGCCAGTGCTCCGTTTTACGGGTATTTAAAGCTACAGGTACACTGATCAGAGGAAAGTCGAAGCAGACGTTGGAGTCACCGAGAATTGAACTGGGGACCTCCAGCTCCGAAGCCGACCGCGCACTAACCAACTGAGCTACGCCTGCTTCTTTTGGAAGTACACATGAGTGGTTAGCTAGGTCTTCTGGATGGCAACAGACTGTCTATGACCCTATTTGCACTCGTACGTACCTGAAACACGTTTACAAGAGCATATTGTTCCTTCGGTCTGCGTTTCCATTAGGGCACTCAACTCGAACTACCAAAGGTAATTCGTTGCCATCGCAACAGAAGGGTACACCCTTGAAACAACATGGCCGATCAAAACAACGATTGTCTTTATGCGACTGTTATGACGACTGTTACACTGGTATTTCCAGAAACTAACTAAAATGATTTTATTCTGCAGCATTGTTTCTGAGGAGCATTTCTTCTTCTAAGATTAAAGGATTTCGACAGTTACTGTAACGAAAGGAGTTCTCCGAAGTAAGTCGCTACTTGCACTGCACAGCGAGTGACCATGAAGTATTCTGAGATTTGCTCTTGTGAGTGGCGTAACTGGAACAACCCGGAGTATTTCTGGATCACTTGTACCATTAACACGCGCTTAATTGGGTAACTGGCGTGACCCGGGAGTACTCCGAGATGGCTCGACTGTCCATAGATTAAATGGCCCTCGAAACAAGCTTTAACTTTGTGACTTAACAAAACTGAACTATGTACCGTATCACAAAACAGCTTTTCAGTAAAGATTAAAGATCATGACATCTACATGAAATATCTATAACCAAGACTGATTTTCGTAGAATTCAGTTCAAGCTTTTGGATTCTCCGCAAATCATGAGATGGATCAGTTTTAGTTACATATTTGTAGTTGGTTAACAGTCCTAAGGTGTGCAGTCCTGAGAAGGTGTACAGTCCTGAAAAGTCCATGCGTACAGTCCTGAGAAGGTGTACACTCCTGAGAAGGTGCACAGTCCTGAGAAGGTGTACAGTCTTGAGAATGTGTACAGTCCTAAGAAGTCAATGTGTACAGTCCTGAGGTGTACAGTCCTAAAGTGTACAGTCCTGAGAAGGTATACAGTCCTGAATAAGGTGTACAGTCCTGAGGTGTACAGTCCTGAGAAGGTGTACACTCCTGAGAAGGTGTTCAGTCCTGAGAAGGTGTTCAGTCCTGAGAAGGTGTACACTCCTGAGGTGTTCAGTCCTGAGGACTGTTGTTGGTTGTGACTGACGTTCGATCAAGTTAGGTGATAGTTTTAGTGCAGGTGTAACTTTAGTGCAGGTGATAGTTCTGTTTAATGAATGTCCGAAAAATGGTTGTGATATTCGGCAAAGTTATAATTAGTGGCGGTTTTGTTGGTGTGTGGTCCGTTTATCTCTCTCATTCCGCCGGTAAGCATTAAAACGGTTTGAAGGATTCGTTTCTAGTTTCGGCTTTCAAGCGTAAGACTTTGATCGTGATTTGAAGAGTATGTTAAACATCGCGCAGAGATCATGTCTAGTGTTTCTGTGATGTTTGTCGGGTCTCCTTTTGTTATTTTGTTGTGTTCCGTCTGTCGCATAATTAAATTTTGCCCGTCTCGCCGATATAAACGCCGTCACAGTATCCGGTCTAAGTTTACAAAGAGAGTTGCCTTGAGGCACAGAATATTCACGAGTATCGATGTGGTCGATTGCTGCTGCAAATCAGTGACCGCGAGGGTCAAATAGAAAATTGCTTATTTAACCCACCGATTCTATTTCTTAACGACTTTGTTTTTGTTAATAACAATATATGTTTTTGCACTTCAGCCTTGTACCAAGTCGTAATCACGCGGAAGTTTTATCTAGATCTTGAAATGCATGTGAGATCAATGGATGCATTAAGACTAGTACTTCCAACCGCTTGAAAGTTTTAAAGTCGCTATTCTGCTATAGAGTTTAGGTTTGCGACAGTGGAGGTTGCAGATTATTAGATTTTGATGGATCCCAGTCTTTCTCCAGAGTATTGGAAGACCTTGTGGTGATACATTTTACAGTTTAGACTATAAATGGTGTTTACCCATGAGCTATATTATATTCCACATATTTACGGAAAAATAGGTCACATAGTGTTAAATTTCTCTTAATCTTTCAAAATCAAATTAGAAAGAACAAAATGTTTTGTTTTATAAAATCATGTTTTAAAACTTTACAAAGCGATGACGCATGCGCTAAATTCATCCTCACTGTATTTCAAAGTTTTATTTATTTCTCAATGTTTGATTGTATGGTTCAAGGTCACGTTTAATATTTTGCAATTTTTTATTTATTAATATTTAATTAATAATGAAACTATCTAATACATGTGCGCGTGCGCAGTGATCAATGTAGACAGATCCACACAATTTCAAGTTTTTGTTGTTCCAAATTAATGTTCTGCACATGCGTTATGTAGCGAAGACCGGTGCAGTAGTTTAGTACATCAGACCAGAATTCGGGTCTCGAGTTTTTTTTTCTTTTTCTTTTTTCTTCGCTGAAGTACATAAAGTTTTTTTTTCTTAGCTCTCACTATTCACATTATAATGCAAAAGTAATAAATTAATAGAAATCATAAGTTATAAACTGTAGCATATGAATATGATAAAACCAATATATCAAACAATTACCGGTCTTTTTCTACTTCAAGCACCAGCATGCACCATTGTGATTGGATTTCCGTTCCACTTCATGTAATCTGCTTTATATTTCCTTTCTAAATATCGTACACATTTTAGCTAAGCGCTTACCAGCTGAAAAGTTCATGTTTAAT
>JANRMR010199789.1:0-10004 GCA_025434825.1 Bergia sp. 'catenularis'
ATATTCTCGGTCATTTTGTATGATTTTGTCGCGAAGCAAAACAAAACAAACATAGCCTTCTGAGAGGTCCATAACCAGGTCCGTACGTAAGTTATGGACCTCGAATTAGCCAATCACAGCACGGAAAATTAGCCAGCCATATAATAATGTCATTTATATCTATAATATTGTCATATTGAGCACAGTCGATAAAGGGGTGTCCTGGTAAAGAAACTTAAATTATCCTTTAAACAATTATACAACTTTTTCAAAACAGTGATTGTTCTTATCAGTTGCAGTGTCATTCACCGAGTGAGCAATAGCATTACGAGTTCAAGTATTGGTTAAATTCACCATTTTCTTTTTAATTATAAGTTTAACTTCTAGGTTTATGAATCTTTAGCTATAACGGCAAACTGCAAGATGTAGGGATTTTTATCATTATAATTATTATTTATATTATGATTATAATTGTTATTAAAGTGGCCTTGGGTACTAGCGATATAGCCACATTACCAATCAGCAGAGTAGCTGCACGACTAGCTGCGTTTAGATTACATAGTATTGGATATTTAAGCATAAAATTGTGTTTAATTATACTTTTGTAATTACATTAAATCATCTTGAAACTTTTACAATTATATTATATCATCTTCATTTGCACTTTTATAATTACATTATATTGTCATTGAAAGTATCGTAAATGAAAGATCAGAAGTCTAAAAGACAAGTTTTGATTGGTTTGTAGTACCCATTCAGTTTAGTTACTAGTTACTTTATGTTTGCGTTGCAGCGCCTATCAGGTGATTGTATTACAACTCTCGCATAACCAGAAAAACTGGTCTATGGACTATGAAACCAAGCTTTCGGATTACAGATCTGCGTCTGAGAAGGGACTGGCATTTTATATTACAGCAGAATTAAAACCATCGTTTCTAAACAGCCGAAAGCCATTCATTGTAGGAGATGGGAAGACCTATAACATGTACGAGAATGTTCGGCTTCAGGCAGCGTTTTACAAGATTTATCAGCGATCGGTGTCGCGAGTGTTAAAGGTATGCCTTGAAGATACGTTATACTATATATCGATACGTTATACATTATGTAGACCCATAATACGTACGAGAATGTTCGGCTTGAGACAGCTTTTTACAAGATTTATCAGTGATCGGTGTCGCAAGTGTTAAAGGTATGCCTTGAAGATACGTTATACTATATATAGATACGTTATACTATATGTAGACCCATAACACGTACGAGAATGTTCGGCTTGAGGCAGCCTTTTACAAGATTTATCAGCGATCGGTGTCGCGAGTGTTAAAGGTATACCTTGAAGATACGTTATACTGCACTAGTGAGGCTTAATTTTACAACAGTATTTTTCATATGATACAGAACAGTTGCAAACGTTTTGATAACATTTGATTATTTATTGGCTTAACTGGGTAGCGATCGATTTTTATGCACAAAATATAAATGGCATAACCTGTGTCATCACATATATTCCTGAAATCCTGAATTTGCAGCAAGCCGTGTTTCACGGAATATTTCTGTATTTGTATCTACGAATATGTTTGGCCATTATTTATAACGTTTTTATTCAACATTTCCATGACTGCGCAATCACTTAGTGGTACCACTTCCTTAAAAGAAGTTTCTCAATAACATTCCGACTCATCCTCTTTTTTAGCTCAATATTAAAAATCAGGATTTTGCAACCAAGACATACTTAACGTGTGTATAGATTATCTCCTTCTAAAATGCTATTATTTGACGATGATCAGTAGCGAAATTTTGCGGCCATTCATCAAGCAATCTTGGCTTTCAGTTCGAATTTCAGCAAGCAATAGGTAACTGAAGTTATCACCCCACGAAGACTGAATGTCAACTAAAGATGCGGCTTGATCATGTTATAGCCTAACTTAACGTCTAAGAACAAATGCTGTTTATCTGCCTAACATGTTCTTGTCGCAACAACGAAATTATTATGTATTCATATTAAACACATATGCGTTTTGTAACAGTATTCCGCTTTTGTTTTATTTGCAGCAAGAAATGTTTAGTAGTGTCAGCCAAATAGCATCAGTCACTCATCTCAAAGGTAAACAACTTGTTTTGACGTCGGTTGAATGACATTTTGGACAAGATATTATGCAAATCAAGGTTTGAAAATAACCATTCCATATGAAAATGTTCTAAATCCATTTTATGTTTTTATAATTTTTTTTTTCCTAGCTGAACTTGTTAATACAAGTTTACATTTAATATCAAGAAAAGTTTGCTGGGTTTTTTTTCTTTAAAAAATGTCGAAAAATCGAAGAGGGGCAAGATAACGGAAGTGTGCTGCAATTGCTGTTGCACTAGTAGAAGTTCTTAACTAAAACGTGGTTGCAATCGTGCAAAGTATTTAGATAGGTCAAAGCGGATTTAAGTCTGCACTCCAAATGGCTAGCTGTTTATCTATCAATTTCAGTTTCTGACAAAAAAGCCCAGTTGGAATAAGCTTATGTTCGACCGGTATGCTTTTTCTGAAGTTTGTTTTCGAACAGTATCTTTAAAATCCTTAAAATCAGGACAATAAATATAACTTGTACTGACAATAAAAGTATCTTTTTAATCTCAAATCCTCAACTCGCTTGAACGCCTTTGCATGTATTTTCATCTCAAAGCTTCACGCTTCACAGCAACGCGTAAACAACTGATTGCACTCGGTATTGTTTTAAAAAGTTCAACCTAATCCGTGCTGAAGACCTCATATTTTTTCATTGACTCGGTAGTTTTGGATACCATGGATCAAATCAGTTTCTATTAACAAACAAAATAAGGAAAACTCTTTTTTTAAAAACTACTTTGAGTCATACACAATGTCTTCGATGCAATACGAAAATTAAAGGATTAATTGTCTTATTTTCATTTTAACTCGCTGATTCCGCATATCTTTTTAAACTATTTACACTTAGCAATAATGAGATGATACAAAGGCATAAAAAATAGCCGTAATATATGAAAACATTAACCATGTGAACAGTAACGAATACTTTCTACACCTTTTAGATTCAGCAACAGACGAAGAGATAGAAGGAGGACATTCCAGTTCGGTCGGTCTCACTGTTGGAGCAGTTTTGTTTGTTGCTGTTGTAGCAGCATCCATTATTGGGCTGTTTTTTTGGAAAAAGCGGTATGTCAATTCAGGTCAATGGTTTCGTAAGGCCAAACCATGTTATAGGCGTATACTGTCTCGGATTAGTATCACTCTTGTGTTGAGCTACATTTCTGTTATCAATATTTCAAATTATTATTATTTTTATTATCATCATCAGCATCAGCATCAGCATCAGCAGCATCATCATCATCATCATCATCATCATCATCACCATCACCATCACCATCACTATCACTATCACTGTCACTATCGCTGTCGCTGTCGCTATCGCTATCACTATCCCTACCACTACCACTACCACTACCACTACCACTATCACTACCACTATCACTATCACTACCACTGCCACTACCACTACCACTACCACTACCACTACCACTACCACTATCACTATCACTATCACTATCACTATCACTATTACTATCATTATCATTATCATTATCACTACCACTATCACTATCACTATCACTATCATTATCATTATCATTATCATTATCATTATCATTATCACTACCACTATCACTATCATTATCACCATCACTATCATTATCACTATCACTATCACTATCACTATCATTATCATTATCATTATCACTATCACTATCATTATCATTATCACTATCACTATCACTATCACTATCACTATCACTATCACTATCACTATCACTATCATTATCATTATCACTATCATTATCATTATTATTATCATTATTACTGTTACTGTTATTGTTATTGTTATTATTACTCTTATTATGATTATGGTAATATGATCTTTTTTTTTAATTCAGGAGCCGCAAATCATTCGTTAAAACTGACAATGAAAGCACCGAGATGAGTAATTTACAAGAGATGAACTCTCACATTGCTCAAAGCACGCAACAACTTATTATCGATGGAATTGAAAGAGACACAGCGACATACGTCAACCTACCTACACGTAAAGGTCTTTATAATCAAATCGACGGTACGTTTCAATATATATTTATATCCAATGCGGTTCTATTATAATCATATTGATATCTCTGCTATTTTTATTCTTATTGATAGCTTTTAAAATCGATAAAGGCTAAAATGTTTATAGTTTTGGATCTTAAAATAACCAATTGTTTTCGACTTTTCGAAATCATCATCAGAGTTGTGGTGATGACTTCGAAAAGTAACAAACATTCGGTCATTTTTAAGATCTCAAAATACAAACCTTGTATTCTTTCACTATACAATTTTAGCGAACAATAAGTCAAAAAGTCTAGATAATTTTTCTCACAAAATACGAGTTTAACAGCCCCCCTCCCCCTCCCTCCCCCGATTTAAACTTAGGCTCATCCACGTGTAATCGAAAAGAGTTTTTCTTTAGTTAAAATTCCCTCTGCATATGTTCCCATTCCTCTCTTTAGTTTTCTTTGTTTTTCTCGCAAACATTTTCACAGAACACTTCATACCTTCAAATACAATATGCACAAAACAAGACGATTGCGAAGCAAAACAATTTAAGTTATGTGTAAGCTAACATAAAAGACTAACTTAATATCTATTTTATCTGAACATTCTAGATGGCAATGGAAATGAAGACAAACGAGAAGATTTTGGCCATCAGCGTAAATCGAATCTTGAAAAACCGCAGAGTAAGGAAGCTCCATCTATACCTTTGAAAAACCAAGAAGTAGTTGATGAATGCGACTATAGTGTCGCGTATGACGGAGAGGCTCTCCCGATACCCAAAATCCAATTCTCGGATTACTATAGACAAGCCAAGAAGAATGTATACCATCGTTTAAAGGATCAATTTAAGGTAAACTAAAAATATAAAGATAATTGTTAGTCAATAAGTGAATATTTGCTCCATCCTATATGAATTCAGCTCTCCTAAAATGAGAAGTTAGATTATATTTGAAGGCAACGTTACAGATGATATTTTTTGCAGATATCGTTAATACGTAATCATTAGGCTTGCGTGTGAATTGCAACGTGATTTCGACGTATATCAAAGCTCAAGCAGGTAACAGTTATCTTGCTACATCTCACTTCATAGACTACGAAATATTTGGCCCTATCCTGCCCGGCATTTCAAGTAAAAACACGAGCAAACTAGTAACTTTGTCCCAGCCATAATTAAAAAAACGCTTGTGTTGCAGCACAGACCTCTTGATTCTGAGAAAACACTAAAAAATGTCTGATATCGAACTTTGGTGCACTTTACCGTTTTCCTGGTTCATACAATCAAATATATATACATATATATGTTTTTTTAACATCGACGAATCAAAAGCAATATCACAACTTATGCTCGTCTTTTTATTGGTGATTGTTTTAATGTAGAAACTACCAGAAGGCCAGCAACACCCATGGACAATGGCAAAACGTAACTCAAATAAAGTGAAGAATCGTTACGCCAATATTATTGCATGTAAGTAGTTGTAACTTACTGTTTTGCACTTACTGTTTTGCTACGTACACCTTTGCAAATAAACAAATTAATCAGAAAATAGAGATCATTCCTCTATCTGTTTGAAAATTATATAATTTAGGTTTTAATCCCCTTTATCGTGGTTGTATCTGTTTTACTTCTATTCTATATTAAATGCAATAATAATAATAATAATTATTATTATTATTAATAAGTAAGTAAGTGAGTGAGCGAGCGAGCATAATAAATAAATAAATATATATACAAATGATAAATAAATAAATACGTGAGTGAGTGAGTGAGTGAGTGAGTGAGTGAGTGAGTGAGTGAGTGTAAATAATATGTAAATAAATGAGTGAGTATAAATAATGAATAGGTAGTTTAGTCGAACCCGGAAAATAGAAACAGTTCAGACGTACCCAGAATACTAAGTAACTATCATCAAGCACTACTTAAGAGCCAAATAACTCATCACCCATGTTAAAAAGTCCAGTGTCCCATTACTATCCACCATGATTTCGTGTTAACTCAAATGACATATGTCTTGTCTCTGCTAATTTACATTTTAGATGACCATTCACGTGTTGTATTGCACCCTCCAAAAGGAACAGACAGCTCGGACTACATTAATGCCTCCTATATCAAGGTATACCTATTGGTATTAAAGAATATATTTTCCATTCATAAATTTAATGGTTTTTCGGGTTAAACCAGTTATGTCATCTGGTACTGACACTTATAACCTTCAAGGTTAAAGGCAGATATATGAAATCCCCCACCTCCCAACTCTTTTTACTAATGATCAGTATATCAGCGATTTCTTAAATGTTCATGGAAAGTCTTTTTGTTTATATTTTATTTTATTTTTTTTATTAAGAGCCGTCGTTTTGAAGGTGCATTAATAGTTTTCAATACATTATGTTCGTTGAGAATACGTCAAATATTGTTGATCGTAGAACAACCGATCTTTATTACTTACTTTGGCAAGCACACTCTTAATTTTAATAAAATGTGTCTTAGATCATTGTTTGACATTTCGGACTAGATCGTGGTTTATTATTTTATTACAGGGATTTGATGGAACTCAAAACAAATACATCGCAACTCAAGGTTGGTTTGTTCCTCAATCACTATTTTCTTAAAAAAAAAACAGTTTGTAAAATTACTGTATAAATTATAAAACAAGAAATCCTGCTGTATATATATATATATTTTTCTCTTTGTGTATTTTAGAATACGTTCAAAGAAATTATGGAATCTATATTTTTGCAATCCACACCAAAAAGCCTAAATAGCCGTCTTATCTTAATAAACAACTTGATATTTTTGTTGCAACGAAAATCTTTACAGATAAGAAGCTTTGATTTGCTTTAATTTCTTGCTATAATGCTTAATTGAATTATAATCGATTCATGTTTGAACCGACGAAAGATAATTATAGTTAAACGCATTCATTAAGCTAGGGTGAAAGTCCACGTGCGATTTATCAGTACTGAGTTACCGAAAAGACGCAGAACGGTGTACGCTAGTAATATAATGCAGTGCTGTACTTTCTTAAGTTGTCTTCTGCATTTTTCATCAACTTTACGTATGGATACATTCTTGCCCAGAGGTAACGTCAGTATCGTTGTTACTGGAGTTCAATGCTATCAGTAGTGGATGTTATGAGTATTGCTTTCACCCTGAGGTAAGATTACCATTGCTCCTGGAGTTCAATATCCACAGCGTTGTTCAACTGGTTGCCGTTATGATCATTGTTCTCACCCTGAGATGAGAATGAAGAGTGAAAACAACCATTGCATCGTCTTTCACACGGCCATGGACAGCACAGCAGCTCTCTGAAACCTTGTTGATATTTTTCGTTAAATATATATATACGATGGGGTTGACCACAGGGTACAAGTGAGGGAGAACCGAGTCCACAAGCCAGACGAACAAAAAAGGTATTTTTATGCTGGGCTTGAAAAACAAGATAAAATACATAACATGACGTGGAATCCAAACGGCATAAAAAGCAATTACTATTGCCACGAGCATGAACGCAATTTTGCGATTTTGCCTTGCTCGTTTCTTCATTATATCATTTGCCAAGTGAAGACTGTTCTACCTAAGTACAGAACAGTTAACGCAAAAGCAGATAATGAGGTTACACAAAAACCTACTATCCAAGTTATTGCTGCTACCTTCCACCGGTACGATTTTGGTTCCCATTGAGTGATACAGCGAAGTTGAGTACCTTTTCGTACAACGTTTGATGCATGAAGGTAATGAGCCCGAAATGCCACTGAAGTGAATGAACCATATTACTGCAATAATTACCGCTATCAATCGATTCTTGTTTCGAGGTAATAAAGCCGGTTCCATGGGGAACAGAATGGCATGGGACCTGTCTGCTGCAATTGTTATCATACTAAATACCGAAACAAAAGTGGATACTCCCCATGCTATCCGTACACATTTGCAAAGAATAGTTCCGATTGCTCCATCCACCAACCAGGTATATCCATTATAAGCTTTACTTATCTTCCATGGCAAAGTAATTACAGGAGTTACAAAATCAGAGATGGCCATGTTTACTATTAAATAGTGCACGGCTGATCTCAGAGTTCGGTCTCTGCTGAATGTTGCGACAACAAGCACATTTCCGATTAGTGATACAAATAAAATCACAGAGAACGTTGCAATCTGAACAGTTTTAGAAGGCATCAGACCAGTACAAGAGGGAGGAACAAAAGAAGATAGGTTCGTGGCGTTGGGAAAGTGCCAACTTTCGTTCCTTTCTGCCATTGTTTAGAAAACTTAAAAAGAAACACAGGGATAAATGAACTTATGTAAAACACTCAAAGCCACGGCGAATGTTACTGTTGATATTACTCTCACTCTTTCTCTCGCTGATAACGTTATTACCAAAAGCGCTCGTATTGTTATTGTCATGTCATTTTTACCGTAACTGCCTATGAATCCAAGTTGATCAAAATACTTTATTTGGATTCATAGTTGTTAGTTTTTATTAACCGGCCGGAACGCAATGTAATAAATTACTTTAAAACGTATAATTATACTCTTGTTGGTGAATTAACTTTTTTCTTTTGAAACCATTTAGACAAAGAACGTAAAACTTACACTTTCTTGGTTGGGCCATGAAACAGCCAGTTTATCGTAGGTCTAAATCTGTGTTATCGGACAACTCCAGATTGTTGTTAATGAAAAAAAAGGATGAAGTTCACGCTGTTAAAGGGAAGGATGATGTTGGCAAAATACATTCGTGTCATTATGTTACACTCGGTTTGTTCAGTTGCCGTCCTTGAACTGATATGTGAAAAACAAGTTAAACAGCAGGTGGATACAGTCTGTGAAACAAACTTAGAATAGTAATCCTAGTTCCGTTTGCAGCTTCAAATTTCAAAGTTTAAAATATAACCTCGATGTCAATAAAATGTTCAATAAAATTGGTTATAAAAATATTTGTTAAGAAACAACGACAAAAACATGTAACGATCATTAAAAGGCCATACCTGGCCTGAAATATATTCTTAACTAAACAACGCTAAAGTTCTTTTTGCGTTGATGACAGCAGGTTCATCACCACAAAGACAGAAATATCTGCCAACAGATGATTGAGACATTTTATTTGTCTTCTTGTCAAGATTGTGTTCTGTGTAAAACAGAATATTTTCAACTTTTCAGAATAAAATCATCATTTCCTAGAACTACGGTTACAGCGACAGATGATACGTTTCTTCTCCATTTTCAAATTGTTCATTTTATCGTTTCTTGTTTCTTTGATTGTTCATCAGTAAGTTAAGCAATTTTACAAACTCTTAACATACAAAAACTGAAAGACTCAAGTGTCAAGAAACGAAATTTAAAATATACTGAATTCTACAACTGTGCTTCTTTTGCTTTCAAGCTTGCTTTTAAAATAACTGGTCAGAGTTTAAGCAATACTCTTACTACTTTAACAAAAGGACCAAAGAATAAATATATAGTATAACCGGTTGCAAAGACCAAATAATTTCTGCAAAGATACATTTTTATAACTAAAGATAAAATCATTAATATTATTCGCATTTCAATTTGTTTCTTTGTATTCATGATCTATCCAGTACTTTGTTTTTTGAAGGAAGCTAGTTTTCTTAGTCCAGCTACAAGTGTCTTACCACTCATGCTTAAGAGACCGCACATGTATCCGGTTGCGCGGCCACGAATCTACTGTACACTAGTTTTCCGGACTTAGCAGACTGTACAGTGACAATAATCAATATCATTGAAAATTATGGGTACATATGGCGAAAAAAGGAAAAAAAGCCTTAACTTTACAGATAAAGAACAATTCACAACTCGAGTCAGTTTTGGTTGTACTAATAGGCCCTTTGTAGCGAGAGATCACATGGTACAAAATTCGCCAAACTGGAAGGCAAAAGAATGTGACAAACTCCAAGACAAAGGTTCATCA
This sequence comes from Bergia sp. 'catenularis', assembly GCA_025434825.1. NCBI lineage: Eukaryota > Metazoa > Cnidaria > Anthozoa > Zoantharia > Parazoanthidae > Bergia > Bergia sp. 'catenularis'. The sequence continues at coordinate 10,003 of JANRMR010199789.1, forward strand.
AC
>JANRMR010199812.1:0-10003 GCA_025434825.1 Bergia sp. 'catenularis'
CTATCTATCTATCTATCTATCTATCTATCTATCTATCTATCTATCTATCTATCTATCTATCTATCTATCTATCTACAGAGTTGTCAGAGATGGGTCAGTTAACAGGCAGTGATCTATGATTGAACAACACTGAAAACTAGGCTGAATTAACCCTGGGTTATTGTAAATCATTTTTGAGGAAATGGGTTCAGGTACATGTAAAATGTGATCAAAATATGAATGTATATGTATAAATTAATATACACAGCACTTGTCAAGTATATTTTAATATTGGCTAAGTATTTCTTTAGGATTCTGGTGCAACTGTATACAAGGGATCAAAAAGGAGTTGTCCAAAAGAGTGTTTGCTTATTATTGATAAGGCAACTGGGGTAAGTAGATTGTACACCGTAACATAGATAAAAAATGAAATCCCTGACTGGGTGACTATATAAATGGGTATAATCTTCACCCGTGTGGTTGAACTACCTAGTTCTTACAAGGTAGTTCTTAGTCACTAGTTAATATTACCAGTAAATCCAGTGGCAGATCCAGAGTTGTTGAAAGGAGGGTGCACACTGACAAAGAAAGCTCTTGAGACATGGAAATTGAAGACACTAGTGCAAGAACAACATAAATGACTTTTGATTAATGTTCTCAATTCTCCAAAGTTTCCCCTGTCAGTTTTTGTCTTAATGATATTTGGGAGAATTTACCATAAGTTTTAATCTAAAGTCACTTACATCATTTTTGCACTAGACTCTTCAATTATTAAAACTATCAGCTTTAGAAATGAAAAGGAGGTGCACTGGCCCCCAGTGTCCTCCCCCTATATTGGTCGACTGACTGAACTCCATGGGGCTCCACCCAAATGTGGCCCCATTTTCATGCTAGAGGTAATAGAAGAGTGTAGGGATTTCAAGATCGAAGCACATACATGTAAAAGGGTAAGGAAAATTAAAGAGCCTAGTGCAAAAACGATGTAAGTGACTTCAGATTAAAACTTAAATTCTCCCAAATATCATTAAGAAAAACTGAGAAAACATTGGAGAATTGAGAAATTGATCAAGATTGTTCGAAAGTCATTTACATTGTTTTTGCACTAGTGTCTTCAGTTGCTTAGGATCACTCAAAATAACTCAAACAGGTCAGGTATTGTTTATTACTCTCTTTCTCTTCAGGGTCATTCCATGCCAACTCAACCAAAATTCCAAAATCTTCCCAGGTGACCATCTCAGATTTTGTTGAAAAAATTCCTAAAAATACCTTTGAGGGTCAATAAAGAAATCCCAAGATTTCAGCTCTTAACTTCCATTACTTTTGCAATTATGACACTTTGAAATTAGCAGGCCACGCCCATTTTGGATTGCTCTTAACTTCAAATACAAATTTTTCATGACTTTAGGAGGCCATAACTTGATTTTCAATTGAGATATAGCCACAAAAGTTGGTACCTTACCTAATTGTGGCCTTGGTTTTCAGAAATACTGTATGATGCATTGTTTTCAAGATAAAAGAGCTGCAAATACAAGTTTTGTCTTTTCGCAACACAATATTTTCAGATTTCATTAGCACCCTCCAGAGCAGGCATGTATACTACAGACCAAATGTGACTGGATTTGTTGTATTTGGGTGCATGGCTATGAACAACAGCAGTAGCGACTCAATCAAAGAATTAAATGATGAATAAATAAGGATGGAAACAGGCTGTGTAAACAAAAATGCTAAAATTATGCATCACTGCAGGGGGTCGATTGACAAGGTTGACAATTACCCAGTGGAAAGAAATTTTTACCACACAATCTTTAATGTCCCAGCTACATCTCCACTAAATATAAATGACTGGCTGCAACTCCTTCAGTGAGAAATAATTTTTGAAGTGTCCCCATTTTTGGTCTGAAGTCATGTATTAAATTATGTAAAACCCTAGAATGACCATCCAGAATCAGTCAGAAGTCACTAACTTTTACCTTTAGTCCTGAAAAATACATTTTTTACTTAATTTTAGGGGTTATAGTGGCCAAGGAGGAGATAATTTTATTGCCCACATGAATCAGATAAAATGATACATGTTCTTATGCCTTTAGGCGCATGAAGCCAGGTGTTAACTACTGTACGGATATTTTAATGAATCAATCAAAATAATGAAAAATAACATTAATAAAAATCCCCTAATTAGTTGAAACAACTGTTTCTCCTTTTGCTCTGCATTAGAACATTCACAGTTTGTAATGTGCACATTTATAACTATAAACTAAGGTGTACATGTACATAATTGTTGGTATGGTAATATAATAATAATTTAATATAATAATAATAATGGCGTTACCCAGACGGCATTCCCACGGAGTGGCTGTTCATCCATCTGGGGGACCAACAGCTTAACATCCCTGTCCAAGGACAGTGTGGTGAAAGACGGTCACCTAAATATTCAACCCCATGGCCAAGCTGGGAATTGAACCCAGGACCTTCAAGTTAGCAGTCTGAGATCAACTGAGCTAACATCACACACATAGGACTGATATAATTTACTGTATATTGACAGGGTAAAATTTTGGTCAAAATTGGTATCATTTATATGGAAGGGCAAGGGGTCAAACATCTGTGTGGAGGGTCTGTGAAGGGGGTAATATGTGTTGTGACCTGGTCTCTGAACATGGGAAACCTTGTTTGCTATTTAATAAGATTTTAGTGTAAATAAAGTTGTTGTTGTTGCTGCTCCTACAGTATACTGAAAACCTATTCTATGATTTGTTTAATGATTGTGTAATTTATTATATTTAACATCTCAGACTTTCACACTGGAGAGGATTGCATCAACAGTTCCACAGCTGAAAAAAATAAGGTAAACTTATTAACTAAGTAAACACAGGCTTACTTAATCTTTAAAAACAAGTTATAAATATTATAATCAAAAACATAAACTATAAAAATGAATGACAGTTTGTGACTGTAGAACATTGTTGTTGCCAATGAATGTACATGTAGCCTTGAGATGTAGGAGTATTGAATGGCAAGCACATTAATTGTTATTTTGTGCGAGCATGAGCAATTGAGCACTAAATTATGAAGTCTGGCGATTTTGAGCAGGCAAGCATCCTTCAAAATTTTGCGAGCAATTTGAGCAGAAGCCAAATTTTGTGTCTGAGCATTTCAGAATTTTGCAGGACCATTCAAGGAGTCCTTTAGAAATGTTGTGATACATTGTATCATATAATTATGTGAGATTGTAGACTTTGATCAAGATAAAAGTTCAGGCATTCTAGATCTGGTGGCCCTAAAATTCCTAAAAATCGCTAAATATTTTTACTTGTCCTAAAAAGGCCTACTTTTCCAGCATTTTTTAGAGTTTCCCCTAAAAAACCCTACTTTGTTTTTCTTTTTTACAATGGTCAAGTGCAACTGGTGTTATTGAAAGTGCTTGACATGGAATCTGCTTCTGTCGTTTCTTCGATGACAGTGACAACAGTGCTTGTAGCCTCAAGTCTCTGATGTTCAATCCATGTCAGGCATTTTCAAGATGAGTATTGTACTCTACATCTCTCTTTGACTAGTTTTCATTTGAGTATGTCTCTGTTTGAATATCAGCGGTAGAAAAGTAAGCAGAATTATTTTGGTTTTTTTCTAAATAAAAACCCTAAAATAGCCCTATTTTCCTGCCATTTTTCCCTAAAAGTCCCTATTTTTCAGAGAAAAAGGCCCTAATTTTACCCCTAAATTTTGTCACAAGCCAGCCAGAATGCCTGAAAGTTGTACCCATGCATAAAAGTTTGCAAATACCCCTTGTGTCAGTGGCAAATCTAGACCCACTAAAACAGAGAGTACAAATTAATATGTAAGTGTGAGTGTTCATAAGGGTTTGAATTAAAAGTCAGTACACATGACGATTATTTTATAATGACCTAAACATCAATGGATGCTCTATTCCCTAGCTCAGGCAACTTTACTTCAATTATACAAATTAATATTCTACAGTAGGTCAGTATTTTGAACAAAATATGTGACATAGTGCCACGAGTCTCCTTTCTACTCTACATGTAACTGAATTGGTTTTTTTTTAAAAAATGTTTCTTTGTTTTAGGTCAGCTGTTACACAGCCAAAGGGTAGTAAACTTTCGTCAAGTTTGAATGCTGGAACGTCATCAGCACAAACCAGTCCTGCAGTAGCCTCAGCCACATCCAGCGTCTCATCACCACAAGCCAGTCCTCCTGATGCCCCAGCTACTTGCAGTAAACAAAGCTCATCTACAAGCAAAGCTGCTGTAGCACAGGTAGAACAAAACAACAGTTGATTACTTATGTACCGTACTTCAATTAGAAACAGGTGAGGACTCAATTGTTTTAACAGGGTTACAGTACCATTATATGAAGGTATTAAAATCTTTTGCAACGTATATACAGCTAAATACATGTATGAGAGTCACTCAAGACAGCACCCTGATTGGCTAAGAGAACAATGCTCCAATTAACCTTTCTCTATTTTGAAACCTCCTCCAGCTCTGTTATAATTACAACAAAGACAGACCTTTCGTAGCCTGGATTGAGCTTGTCAGTCACCAATAGACACACACTCACCATTTAACATATATGGTGGTCATCATGGACAGACATCATCCACGATGGACAGACATCATCCACAATTAGCATACCAAAACTTTAAACTTTTTTCTTTATAATATAGCTAATAACTTTGGAAATCTACAAAATAATGCACATAGTTGATACATGTAGTTATTCAAGCTATTAAGTTACATGTAGTGTTTCTGTAATGAATCTTAAATAATGAATGTTGTTGGTATCTCCAGGGTGGTCTCAAGAACCAGCTGTCAATGCTATCAACTGACTCAGACTCATCATCAAATGACAGCTCATCATCAGATTCAGAAAATGATGACAATGAAGATGATGACGAAGTCGATGAGAAGGATGTGGAACAGCTTAACAATTTCCTGACAAGTGATGTATGTATACATGTAAGCAATTCCATGCCGTGGCCATGGGGTTCTTTCATTTCCAAATTATGTTTCATTTCCTGTGGTTGATAATTTGTGAAAACTTCCCACTTAGCCTTGACTTGCAAATTTATATTAATGACAGTTAATGGCCCAAATTTTACATTTTTTAGTTGATTTGTAACCCAGGATTAAACCAAAAGTTGATTGTAAATGCTTTTGATGATGATGAATTCATTAAATTGCGGCTTGAAAAACATGTAAAATTAATGTACTGATCAATTCGAACCCCCAGCAACCCCAGGGCATTTGACAGACATATGATGCCCAGGAGCCAGGAATTTGATGTTAGGCAGTGTCCCCGGGGGCCTGAGCTAATGATGACTGATGATAGCTAATTAATCCCAATTTCAGTCTGTAGAAAAATTCTTAATCCACAGGTTCTATAATAAGCAAGTTTTTACTGTATCCTCTGTGTTTGTTTGCGTGATTGTATATGAGTTAATAGGAATTTACAAAAATATGGCTAGTTGACGTTGAAGAGAGAGTGAGAAAGTTCTTTTAACTCTTGTTTGTTTCTTTGCCTGTTTATGATTAGTTCAGTGGTTGTTTAGGACTTTACAGGTAGACTAGAGTTTCAATTAGCCAGTTGAAATGAATAACTGAACTTTATCAGAAACAAAAAGTTTTTGTATTTTCAGTTTCAGTGATCCAGTAAGACACTTGCAAGTACTACATCAGATTTGTTAGTCAAAATTTTAAGTACTTGAATATTGCAGATATTCCGTGTTGTGCACTAGCTTTTTGTAAGTGTTACATTTAATTTAAGATCCGGGGAGTCACTAATATTCTTGTCATACTTTTGCATTATTTTTTATAATCATAACCAGGCCCGTAGTCAGGGGGGTGCACGGGGTGTGCAGGCACCCCCCATGGCCGTGAAGGTCCGTGGCAGTCTGCTCAGATAATAAATAAAGTTTACTATAAAGAATAATATTTTTTTATCCAAAAAGTCCTTATACTTAACCTGTGAAACAATCTCTATAATCTACATGGTAAATATAATCTCGTGTGTTAATGTAAAACTCCCCCCTCCCCCCCATAAAAAAAAATATATATATATATATACCCCTGAGTCCGCTATGATGTTGGCTCGCACCCCCCAAAGAAGATTCCTGGCTACGGGCCTGATAACTATTCAGTTGCAGTAAAACTTATCACTATATTGGCGCAATAGTTATGGTTCTTTCCAGCTATAGCTATAGTCTTCCAATCAGATCATATCGACAGCTCCACCAGCTAATCTTTGTTTTAAGATGCTTGTTGACTTTTTACATACAAGTTGTAAATGAAATGTCATTTTTAACAACTAGAAATTAACGCTTGCTGTGAGAGGGTCTGAGAGTTGATATTGATTAGCTACGGGGAACCTTCATTTTCTGACCGTTAGTATGGGAAAGAAGTGGGAAAGAAGTGTCTCGTCTTTTAAAAATGGATAATGTTCTGAAAAAGGGGCACTGGGCAGTAGTTGTTGAAAGTAAGGAAAATGAGTGTTAAGAAAATTGGAACAGCGGGTTGTATTGGCCAATATTAATAATAGTAATAATATGATAAATTATTTAGGCAATTCTTCAGATGCTCAGAAAATAGAAGCTTCACGTATTTTATTTGTTTTATAACATTATCCAGCGAAGCTAAAAGTCGTAACTAAAACATTCTAGTGCACGTAAACTTTGGATTTAGGCATCATTTCATTCATGTATTTTTAGAAATACATATTTCTGGAGTCACATCGTTTGGCGAGTTAGGACTTCTTATGATGGCTTTTGCAAACATATATGTTTGTTAATTTGTACCATGAATATTGCGTGTAGTGTGTGACTTCCCTTTGGGTTTCTCAACCATGAATAATATGTGGTAGTTTAAATAGCTGCAACATTGTTCTCCTGTACAAACAAATTCATCCTCCGTTTGTTCGAATATGTTCAGACATTTTCAGACTTTTCTAACTGACATATTTTCCTTTCAGCAAGGACCGCCTGCACCTGGTTATAATCAACTTTGTAAGTGTTCAAAACCTATACACTTGAAAGGAACATGCAAACTCCCATTTTTCATTCATTCGTTTGACATTCTGCCATTTATTCTTGTATCCATTCTGATCCATTCATTTATGCCCTTATTGTTTTTGCCAATCTTCTTCATGATATTTCTCTTCTTTGTTAACTTATTCTTATTCTTTTTTGTTATTTCTGCCTATTTCTTACTTCAGCATAAATCCCGCCTGATCCATTTTTGATACCTACCGGTAGTTCTTCTATACACACAAACCCAACTTGATCTATTTCATTTTTACTCTTTCAGGCGAAGATCTGCAACTGAGCGAAACGGGAAGTGACACCGATTAGACTGGTAATAAATGGTAGAGAGGACAGCTAGTGGTGTTGGCGATGTCTCGCACTGATTAAGACCACTCTCGTACTCATGCCCCACGATGCGTACAAGCAGTGAGTTGGTTGCAAAGTGCCGAGAACAACCTGGGCACTATGGCTGGAATACATGGCTAAGGGAAGATGTTTTAAAAAGCTCTGGACCGCAGTAAGGACCAAATTTTTATTGGTTCAGGTGATGGCTTGCTTGGACCACCGTCCAACCCCATATTAAAACAAGTTGGTTTCGAATATAAATTTTGATTTTTTTGAGTTTTCAGGACAAAAAATGAGTCTTAAGAATACGATGAAGCATTTTTTATGTTAGTTTGTGAGATAATTGGCAGGAAGATGTTAAAATTCTCCTCTGGAGGTGGTGGATGAACCCCTACCTCACCCCCAAGAATTAGGTCTCCTTAGTAATCAATTGGAATGTTTTGGACCCTTCCCTAGTCTACGGCGTGTCATTGAAAAACTCGGTAACACAACCTCAAGAAGAGTAGTAAAAAGGCAAACCACTGAACTCGCTTTCCTTCACGCTTGCAGTATTTTCTATTTTCTCGACTAGACTATGCAACGATAAAAAAAACCAGTAACGATTTGACATTGCATTGTAAATTATAGTGAAAGAGCCGCTTCCACCTCTTCTCTTCAAGACAATTAACTGACTGACAAAATCAGTAAGGATTTGACATTGAAACATCTCACTGATATAACATATACATACACCCATGAAACAACCATGTGCATCTTCCGGATGATGCTTAAAACATTGGCACACAACGGCAAATGCAGCCAAGTGCTTTTTACGTGGCGCCGGTCCGTTGATGATTTTGACAACAGCCTGAATACCTCTCGGCGTGCAAGACTTCATGAAACAGATAGAGGAACAATTATGCTTCTCCGTGAGAGGATGCTTGTATCAGGAGTGCGTGAAGTTTCGTACAGTTTTTTCTGTTCCGCTGCGTTTCCAGTGTTGACATTTTTAAGCGAAACTACCGACATGTATACATGAAATTTATAACAGTTGTGAGTTAGAAGTGAGTTTGTTGGCCAAAAGGTTTTCGTTTTTTAATGTTCTTATTAAAATAGCGCTTTGAAAAGCGCGGAGAAGATTTTGACAACATAATAGATTTTGTTTGTACAACAAACAGCTGTAAATAGTTGGACAATGTACAAATGTATTTATTGGTTAAAACTGACATTAAATAGTTGTCCGTTGACACTTCGTTCACGCCTTTTATTTTGTGTCCACGGCTGTATCTATATGATATCTGCTCTAAGTTCCCCCGTACGCTTCGCCATCTTAATCTGAAATATAGGGTTTTAATAAAGCTCTACTGGGTTTTACGTCTTAAAAACGATAGCTGCACACCCATAAAGTGTCTGGACTGACCCCCCCCCAGTAAAGCGCAAACGAGTGGATCGAGACTCGCAGCTCGGTAAACGAACTGTGTGTGAACACAAAGTACCTCCATATGCGGTATTGTTGAAACACTGCCAGATGGCCAAATGGCCCCTGACCACAGCCGATCGATAGTGATAGGAGTCGATTTTGTAACACATTGGTTTTGTGAAATTATATATATATATATATATATATATATATATAGGGTTTTCGTCGGTAAAGTTCTGTTTCGAATCCAACTACCAACCTGCCTTCTTCAATAAAAGTGGTGTCTATCTATTTCTTTATTCAGTGCTTGTCGATGTTTCGTTGCTGGCACAATTGGAGTCCTTTCGCCAAGTAATAGCAAAACTGATCCAAACGATCTGTATGCAGTTAAAACTGCTAGCTTTTTGATACAACTTCACCACGACAATCTTGTTTATTTTAAAAAGTTATAATTTGACAATGATACCTATTTGTTGTTGCACGTAAAGCTCTGTTTGTTCTCAAGTGCACTGAAAATATGTAAAATTAGCTCATTCTAGTTTCCTCTTTTTAATTTTAATTATTTTCAAAGTTTAGATACTGATCTTTATGGTAAATACCAGTATCCACCACTACCGAGAAAACTCCACCCAAGACGAACGCCGCGGTCTCGGAGATGTATTTGCCCAGTTTCTTTAAGTCGTTCAATATCTTAAGACATTAGGTCAATTCCCAGTACCCGTTTGAGAGGTTTTATCAGGTAATTAAAGTCTTGTATGTCTTTTCCGACTGATCAGAACGTTACATTATATCAGAAAAAGTAAAAAGGATTTCAAGGCGAACTCAGTAGATTCCATTGTTTTTTGCAATAAAAACTTGGACGACGGTACGCGGTAAACCTTCAGTCTACAGACCAATACAGACACAAGGTGAATGTCACTTGCAAATGTATGTTCAGCTGTGACAGCCGGGATGAATCTTTCGTGGAGTGAGGCTCAGTTTGTGGCAAAAGATAGACAACGCTGGAGGGAAAGAAACCTTGTCTTATATCTCTCCAGGGACTAAGAGGACTGAGGGACATAAGGGACGTGTCATTATTTAGCGGGGAGGGGAGGGCTACCGTTTTTTTAAACAAGGCTCCCAAAAAATTGTGACCCTCCCCTTGAACATTAACAAAAAAATTGTGACCCTCCCCTAAAAAACCTTGAAAAAATTGTGACCCTCCCCCAGACAAGGGGAAAAAAAGTTATGACCCTCCCCCCCAAATG